>JAJOZX010003728.1:2500-82500 GCA_023014485.1 Bathynomus jamesi | reverse complement strand
ATTTTCCTAATACTGTACATTATTAAATAAAATATTACACATTAATAAAGATTTGTCAAAAAAACTGGAATGTAGAGTAAGTCTTGTATAAATAGAATATTCTTCAATATAGGTAAAAAAAGTGAAAAATTGTGCCAGGGGTAGGAGGCTTTAACCCCTTCCCTGCAGCAAGGTGGATAGAGAGAACTACCAATAAAAAATCATCTATATATAGACACTCCCGACAATTCTTCATTAGTTCGCCACTACGACTTTGAGAAACAGGTGCCACAGTTGCCAATTAGTAATATATTTGGTAATTTTTAAGGATAAAATTAACAGAAAAAAAGTGTCTATATATAGATCTTGGTACCAAATACAAGTATTCATTTTCAAAAAGCGTCTATATATGGATACTCGGCAAAATAAGCCCAGTTTTGGGACAGTCTATATCCCTTCTTTTGTTGCGTGCGGTCAATATGACCCTGATGCAACGAAAAAAACAATGTTATATCTTTCTATGAGACTAAATGAGGGTTAAATAGACGTACTGCCGTGAAGTGGTTAAACAGCAAAAATAATTTATGAGGGGGTTCCTGTGTTCCATTCAATCCCCCCAAAATATGTACCTTTTCAATATAAAATTTTGACCTGGCCTATTGTATATTCTATAGCAAAACATTTGTAGATCTCTTGTCTGTTTCCATGTTCTCCGTGGTGACTCCCATGTGAATGGTGGTGGCATTCATCAACGTGCTCTACTTTTTTGCTTTTTCAGTCCTAATGCTCACTGTAACCACCTTTGGCTAATCACCTGTGGACTAGTAGAATCTAAATAGGTTCAGTTTATTCTTAGGCCATTTTACTAATTAGGAATGAACAGTAATTATTTATTATATTTTATGAATAAATACAAATTGCAGTTGAAGCTTTCTATATGTTGGTTCATCATTCACTGGAAAATCAAAACAATGCTACATAATTGTCATCATTTGAATTTATGCCATATTCTCTTGGGTGACATTTGGCCTCATAGTTTGTTATTTAAGGATTTTTCTGTCATAGAACCAACTATGAAAGGAGGATTAAAATGATAAACAGTGACATTAACATTTTCCTCAACAGTAGACTTCAGAGGGTACAGCTCCCAGTATCAGTGAGTACAGCTTTCTATTCGCTGAAATGGGAGTTGTGGCTACCCTTCCAAAATGTGTAATGTTTTTGAAGATTGTTGTTGGAGATAGTGACAGCTGGTTATTATTTTTTTTTTTTGAATTACCAATTGCCTGTTCCCTTGGAATATCCATCTCCAGGGAATATAAATGATATAGGTAGTGTAAGATAAGTTATTGTATTATGTGAACTACTGTAATAGATTGGTTTTGTTTCAACAGAATCTTCTGGACTTGAAAGATCGTTTTGATCATTTTCTTATTCATTCTTTCAACAATGATAAGTTAATCAAGCAAATGATTGCCACAGATTTTGAGTGTTTCCTCAATTTGAATCCTAAATCTCCGGAGTATTTGTCTCTCTTCATTGATGACAAACTAAAGAAAGGTGTCAAAGGGGTAAGTTTTAAGACATTCTGATGAAATTTAACTATTGATAATCCTTTGGGGTTGAGTATTTTTGGAAGGTGTTTTAACAGATGTGTGTGTGTTTTGAGAAACTCTATGCAACCATAACTTTGTGACAATACATCCGAGGATGTTCAGTGAGTTCCTTTATTTTTGTCTTCCTAGAAAGTTATCATAAATTAAAGTAGTCATGTAATTGCTGCATTTCACCCAGTATACCTTGAAAAAAAAATATAAAAGCAAGTTATGATGAAGCATTTGTTGTAGCTTCTTGAAAATCTTGTGGCTTAGGTGAAAAATAAGTTTGTAATTCTTTACCTTAGTATGTAACAAAAAATTATCTATGTAAATTTTAACCCTTTGAAGATCTCAAAATCAGTTTTTATAAGAAAAGAAATTGAAAAACCTGTCAGTTGTGTCAGGTGAGATCTGGAGGGTTAAAGAAACCATTTTTCAAGTCTCACTATTGATGGAGAATTAAAGTGGGCAAAAAAAAAAAAAAAGTGTGGCTTTATATCATTTTTGGATTTGAAATAAGCATCTGTTTTCCCTAACTGTTAAATTTAAAGTGGCTGACAAATGTGAGGTGGTATAGAAAAGTTGCTGGATGAATGCTCTTGAAATGTTTTGATGTGGATATTAGGTTTTTTAAGAAAATGTTAAAAATATGCAAGTGATTGATTTTATTCATGAAGTTGAAGTAAAATATCAATGATATTACCTTGCTCTTTAGTGTGCATATAGATGCAGTGATGCATGAGGTGGATGGAAGAGAACAGTGCAGGTTTGGTGTTTGATGTATGATGTGCTGAAGATAGTGTTCCTTTTGGTGGATCAAAAGATGAAGTGTTCTGTTAATTTTCGTAAAAGGAGATGGATCAGAGTGATGGGTAAAAGTAAGGAGGTTCATTATGTTGAAAGATGATTTATCATGTATTGTGTGAATGAAGGGCCACATTTGCAATGTCGCTTCCTGTTAGGTCAGTGAAGTTAAGCAACCATTGGGTCTGTTCAGTAATTAGATGAGTGACCATCCTCCATATTCAAATGGTGTAGAGACCCATACATAACTGGTCCCATCCATCACGTGACCTTTGGATTGAAAGAATTTACAGTTTTGGGATGTTTGATTGGTAAAATAGGTAAGATCAAATGAGAGAGAGAGCAGAATAGAACAGTTTCTCCCCCCCCCCCCCCCCCCCCCCACCCCCACCAAGTACAGCAATATGTTTGCATGAAATGTGTTACATTCAGCACATGTAAATAATTTATTTTTATTTGATAAATGTGATGACTAAAACTGACTGAATGGTTTTGGTCTTACATTTGAACACATGAAGGATGGGGGAGGAAATAATGTTTGAATATTGTTTGTTTATCAGAAATTTACCGCAAGTTTTTTTTTTAGAATTTCAGTAAAGGAAACAAGATACTGGTAACTACCAAATATTGAATCTATAAATGTCTTGTATTTTGAATCTTTATTTACTCTTATGACAAATGGTTGATGATGAGGCTCCCTTTCCTCAACCCAGTTTTACTTATCTTGTACTTACCTTGTGCCTGTAGCAAAAAGTTAAATCTTGGACTTAAGTGCAGAGGTTGTGTTGCTTTATAAATTTTTAGGAAAAGTTTGTTGGGCAATGTTGAATAACAGTCTTGTGTAGGTCAGTATCTTTTAAAGCCAGAGCCTTGTACAAAATTGCAATCCCAAGTCAAAATGCAGTTTTGTTAAAGGAAAGCCATTCTACTTTGAACCTTAAACAATTATGTAAAGTTATTCTTGAAACTTTCAGATGAGTGAAGCAGAAATTGAAGCTGTGCTTGACAAGACAATGGTGTTATTCCGATTTCTGCAAGAAAAGGATGTGTTTGAGCGGTACTACAAGCAGCACCTTGCGAAACGCCTTCTGCTCCAGAAGAGTGTCTCCGAGGATTCAGAGAAGACTATGATCTCTAACTGAAGACAGAATGTGGCTGCCAGTTCACCTCTAAGTTGGAGGGAATGTTCAAAGACATGTCCGTGTCTGTTACGATAAATGAGGAATTCAAACAGAAAGTTAATTCTTTAGGAGTAAGTAAACCATCTATTTGTTGCTTTAGTTTTCCTGGGGTGCTGTACTTCGGATCTCAGTCAGGGGTTCCCTTTATACTTTGGGTCTTACACATTGCCATCAGTAATTCAATTTCAATCATACTTGTGGTTCTATATTACTCTTCATTCAAAAGATGAAGAAAGACTAAAAGACAAAAAATTATCCATTTACTCAATTTTGCAAGGATCTTTCATCTTTTTTTTTTTTTCTGATTGACTAGACTGACTAGCAAAAACCCACTTAATTTTCTTTACATATCTACATTTTATGTTTTACTCATACAGTTCTTCCTTTAATTAGTCCCTATTGGGATGTAAAGTCTAATGTGGGTATTCTTTTGTCCCAGAAATGTGCCAGGATTTTAGTATTAGTTTATCCTACACCTCTTCTCTTCACCACATAGGTTGCTCACTTCTTGCTTCATCTGCTATTCTTCACCCTTTCCAGCATTCTGATAATAGTTCATTTCCACTGTTTTATTTTCTGTGGATGGCAGTATTTGGGGTTTTATTCAGTTCAGTAATTTTAAACATATTAAATTAAACCTTTGCATCATGATTCGTATTCATTTTTTAATCAGTTGTTTATGTTTGGGCAGCCGTATTCACATACGACTTTAATGTCGAGGTATCTGGACCCTTTGTTGGCAACAGTGGGGGCTTCAGTGAAGGTTGAAACACACGCTTGTTCGGTTTCCTGAGTTGGCATCAATCAGGTACAATCCTTCCCTTTATCACGAAATTCAGTTCTTCAGTTGTCATCCTATTAGCGTTCATGTGGGTTTAATTTGTTTTTTTTTTTATGTAGGAAGGAGGGGTCAAGGGCAAAAGCCCGCAAAAGTGCCCCCCCCCCCCTGTAGAAGAAGATTTTCCAGATGCCTAGACACTGCGTTTGAAAGATTGGAGGTCATAGGCAGGGGTAAAGATGGATTGAGGAAGATTGTTCCAGAGTTGACCGGTTGAGTAGATAAAAGACTGGAAATACTGATTAACCCTTGCATTAGAGAGTTGGACAAAAAAAGGAATGGGAAAGTGTAGAAAGTCTGGTGCTGCGTGCTCTCCTTAAAGGAGGAGGCATGCAGTTAGTGTGTTCAGAAGAGCAATGTCCGTTATAATAGCGATAGTAAAGAGAGCGAGGCAACATTGCAGCGAAGAGAGAGGGGACAGTGAGTAAGAGGCGGGAATTGATGAGACGAAAAGCCTTTGATTCCACCCGGTCAAATAGGACTGTGTGGGTTGAGCCACTCAACACATGAGAAGCATACTCCATACAGGGACGGACAAGACCCCCATACAGAGACAGTAACTGAGTGGGGGTGAAGAAACTGTGAAGCCAGTTCAACATGCCTAACATCTTGGAAACTGTTTTGGAAAGAGAGTGTATGGGATCTTTCCAGGAAAGATCACGAGACAAGGAAACTCCAACAATGTTAGAAGAAGAAGGATTGATTGAGTTGTGTTGTTGTTGAAGGTAAGGGGATAGTTGTGTGGAAGATTGTGATGAGGAGACAGATGGAGCAACTGAGATTTTGAGGCATTGAAAGCCACAAGGTTTTCTCTGCTCCAATCAGAGATAGCAGAAAGATCAGAGGTTAGGTGCACCATAACCGTACTACGCGAATCATGGAGTGACTGTTGAGAGGAACGCTGTGGGAAACAGGCGGAGAAGTAAAGAGTGGATGATCGACATAGGAGTGAATAAAACAGGAAATGCGAATTAAAAGATTTTAATAAATAAAAGAAAAAGAGTGGGTAACAGGACAGAACTCTGAGGAACACCACTGTTGATAGCTTTAGAGAAGAACAGTGGCCATCTACAACTGCAGCTACAGATCCACCAGAAAGGAAATTAGAGATAAAGACACAGGTAGAAGGAGAGTAACCGAAGGAGAACAGTTTGGAAATTAAAGATTTGCGCCAGACTCTGTTAAAAGCTTCGATATGTTCGCAATAGTAAGAGTTTCACCGAAATCCCGAAAGGAGGACGACCAAGAATCAGAGAGATGCATAAGATCGCCAGTACAGCGTCCCTTGTGGAACCCATACTGACGATCTGAAAGAAGATTGTGAGAAGAGAGGTGTTTAAGAATCTTCCTATTAAGGATAGATTCCAAAACTTCAGAAAGGCTAGAAATCAAAGCAGTTAGACAATAGTGGGAGGGTTGAGAGCGGTCACCATTCTTTGGGACAGGCTGAATGAAAGCTAACTTCCAGTAGGAAGAAAAAGTACCAGTTGAGAGACAAAGACGAAAGAGTTTGCCTTGGCAGGGTGTCAGCACTGAAGAACAGTTCTTAAGAACAACAGGAGGAACACTATCAAGACCGTACGCCTTCCAAGAGTTGAGCCCAGGTAGGGCAGAAAGAACATCTTTAGAAGAGATCCTAATTCCAGACATAATAAAGGTAACCGCTGTCGGAATAGAAAAGAGGAGGAAAAGAAGAGGAAGAGCTAGAGCTAGATGCCAGGAGGAGAAAGAAGAATTAGAATTTGATAGATGTTCACATTTTTGTCGGATGAAGAAATTTTTGTTGAGTTGAAGAACAGATTTTGCACGATTCCGGGCAGAAATCTGAGCTGAGTAAGAGTCAGGTGCTTGATGGCGACGGTACCTTCTGAAAGCCTCCTCTATCTTGCAGATAGCATTAGAACAAGTAAAGTTAAACGAAGGGTTTTTTGGATTAGTAATAGGAATAGATATGGAATGTATGTCTCCATGCCCAAGAGAATCCCCTTCATGATGCGCTCAGCACACACTGAAGGGCCACGGCCACGGAAGCAGTAGTCATTCCATGGGAAATCACAGAAGTACTGCCTAAAAGCCTCCCAATCAGCGGCGCCAAAGTGCCAAGGCGCCTTCTCTCGGGAGAATCCAGATGCTGGATTGGAGTGATAGGACAGGAAACAGATACAAGACTGTGGTCAGAGGAGCCCAACTGAGAAAAAAGTTTGACAGAGTAAGAAGAAGAATGAGACATAAGAAATAAATCCAGAATGTTGAACCTTTCTCCAAGGCGATTGAGGATATGAGTAGGGTGCTTTACAATCTGATCTAGGTCATTTAGAATAGAAAAGTTGTAAGGTAGTTCACCAGGGATGTTAGTGAAATGGGAGGAAAGCCAAACATGGTGGTGAACATTGAAATCTCCCGAGGCGGAGAGTTCAGCAAGTCTCCCGAGGCGGCGAGTTCAGCAAGTCTCCGAGGCGGCGAGTTCAGCAAGTCTCCCGAGGCGGCGAGTTCAGCAAGTCTCCCGAGGCGGCGAGTTCAGCAAGTCTCCCGAGGCGGCGAGTTCAGCAAGTCTCCCGAGGCGGCGAGTTCAGCAAGTCTCCCGAGGCGGCGAGTTCAGCAAGTCTCCCGAGGCGGAGAGTTCAGCAAGTCTCCCGAGGCGGAGAGTTCAGCAAGTCTCCCGAGGCGGAGAGTTCAGCAAGTCTCCCGAGGCGGAGAGTTCAGCAAGTCTCCCGAGGCGGAGAGTTCAGCAAGTCTCCCGAGGCGGAGAGTTCAGCAAGTCTCCCGAGGCGGAGAGTTCAGCAAGTCTCCCGAGGCGGAGAGTTCAGCAAGTCTCCCGAGGCGGAGAGTTCAGCAAGTCTCCCGAGGCGGAGAGTTCAGCAAGTCTCCCGAGGCGGAGAGTTCAGCAAGTCTCCCGAGGCGGAGAGTTCAGCAAGTCTCCCGAGGCGGAGAGTTCAGCAAGTCTCCCGAGGCGGAGAGTTCAGCAAGTCTCCCGAGGCGGCGAGTTCAGCAAGTCTCCCGAGGCGGCGAGTTCAGCAAGTCTCCCGAGGCGGCGAGTTCAGCAAGTCTCCCGAGGCGGCGAGTTCAGCAAGTCTCCCGAGGCGGCGAGTTCAGCAAGTCTCCCGAGGCGGCGAGTTCAGCAAGTCTCCCGAGGCGGCGAGTTCAGCAAGTCTCCCGAGCGGCGAGTTCAGCAAGTCTCCCGAGGCGGCGAGTTCAGCAAGTCTCCCGAGGCGGCGAGTTCAGCAAGTCTCCCGAGGCGGAGAGTTCAGCAAGTCTCCCGAGGCGGAGAGTTCAGCAAGTCTCCCGAGGCGGAGAGTTCAGCAAGTCTCCCGAGGCGGAGAGTTCAGCAAGTCTCCCGAGGCGGAGAGTTCAGCAAGTCTCCCGAGGCGGAGAGTTCAGCAAGTCTCCCGAGGCGGAGAGTTCAGCAAGTCTCCCGAGGCGGAGAGTTCAGCAAGTCTCCCGAGGCGGAGAGTTCAGCAAGTCTCCCGAGGCGGAGAGTTCAGCAAGTCTCCCGAGGCGGAGAGTTCAGCAAGTCTCCCGAGGCGGAGAGTTCAGCAAGTCTCCCGAGGCGGAGAGTTCAGCAAGTCTCCCGAGGCGGAGAGTTCAGCAAGTCTCCCGAGGCGGAGAGTTCAGCAAGTCTCCCGAGGCGGAGAGTTCAGCAAGTCTCCCGAGGCGGCGAGTTCAGCAAGTCTCCCGAGGCGGCGAGTTCAGCAAGTCTCCCGAGGCGGCGAGTTCAGCAAGTCTCCCGAGGCGGCGAGTTCAGCAAGTCTCCCGAGGCGGCGAGTTCAGCAAGTCTCCCGAGGCGGCGAGTTCAGCAAGTCTCCCGAGGCGGCGAGTTCAGCAAGTCTCCCGAGGCGGCGAGTTCAGCAAGTCTCCCGAGGCGGCGAGTTCAGCAAGTCTCCCGAGGCGGCGAGTTCAGCAAGTCTCCCGAGGCGGCGAGTTCAGCAAGTCTCCGAGGCGGCGAGTTCAGCAAGTCTCCCGAGGCGGCGAGTTCAGCAAGTCTCCGAGGCGGCGAGTTCAGCAAGTCTCCCGAGGCGGCGAGTTCAGCAAGTCTCCCGAGGCGGCGAGTTCAGCAAGTCTCCCGAGGCGGCGAGTTCAGCAAGTCTCCCGAGGCGGCGAGTTCAGCAAGTCTCCCGAGGCGGCGAGTTCAGCAAGTCTCCCGAGGCGGAGAGTTCAGCAAGTCTCCCGAGGCGGAGAGTTCAGCAAGTCTCCCGAGGCGGAGAGTTCAGCAAGTCTCCCGAGGCGGAGAGTTCAGCAAGTCTCCCGAGGCGGAGAGTTCAGCAAGTCTCCCGAGGCGGAGAGTTCAGCAAGTCTCCCGAGGCGGAGAGTTCAGCAAGTCTCCCGAGGCGGAGAGTTCAGCAAGTCTCCCGAGGCGGAGAGTTCAGCAAGTCTCCGAGGCGGAGAGTTCAGCAAGTCTCCCGAGGCGGAGAGTTCAGCAAGTCTCCCGAGGCGGAGAGTTCAGCAAGTCTCCCGAGGCGGAGAGTTCAGCAAGTCTCCCGAGGCGGAGAGTTCAGCAAGTCTCCCGAGGCGGAGAGTTCAGCAAGTCTCCCGAGGCGGAGAGTTCAGCAAGTCTCCCGAGGCGGAGAGTTCAGCAAGTCTCCCGAGGCGGAGAGTTCAGCAAGTCTCCCGAGGCGGAGAGTTCAGCAAGTCTCCCGAGGCGGAGAGTTCAGCAAGTCTCCCGAGGCGGAGAGTTCAGCAAGTCTCCCGAGGCGGAGAGTTCAGCAAGTCTCCCGAGGCGGAGAGTTCAGCAAGTCTCCCGAGGCGGAGAGTTCAGCAAGTCTCCCGAGGCGGAGAGTTCAGCAAGTCTCCCGAGGCGGAGAGTTCAGCAAGTCTCCCGAGGCGGAGAGTTCAGCAAGTCTCCCGAGGCGGAGAGTTCAGCAAGTCTCCCGAGGCGGAGAGTTCAGCAAGTCTCCCGAGGCGGAGAGTTCAGCAAGTCTCCCGAGGCGGAGAGTTCAGCAAGTCTCCCGAGGCGGAGAGTTCAGCAAGTCTCCCGAGGCGGAGAGTTCAGCAAGTCTCCCGAGGCGGAGAGTTCAGCAAGTCTCCCGAGGCGGAGAGTTCAGCAAGTCTCCCGAGCGGAGAGTTCAGCAAGTCTCCCGAGGCGGAGAGTTCAGCAAGTCTCCCGAGGCGGAGAGTTCAGCAAGTCTCCCGAGGCGGAGAGTTCAGCAAGTCTCCCGAGGCGGAGAGTTCAGCAAGTCTCCCGAGGCGGAGAGTTCAGCAAGTCTCCCGAGGCGGAGAGTTCAGCAAGTCTCCGAGGCGGAGAGTTCAGCAAGTCTCCCGAGGCGGAGAGTTCAGCAAGTCTCCCGAGGCGGAGAGTTCAGCAAGTCTCCCGAGGCGGAGAGTTCAGCAAGTCTCCCGAGGCGGAGAGTTCAGCAAGTCTCCCGAGGCGGAGAGTTCAGCAAGTCTCCCGAGGCGGAGAGTTCAGCAAGTCTCCCGAGGCGGAGAGTTCAGCAAGTCTCCCGAGGCGGAGAGTTCAGCAAGTCTCCCGAGGCGGAGAGTTCAGCAAGTCTCCCGAGGCGGAGAGTTCAGCAAGTCTCCCGAGGCGGAGAGTTCAGCAAGTCTCCCGAGGCGGAGAGTTCAGCAAGTCTCCCGAGGCGGAGAGTTCAGCAAGTCTCCCGAGGCGGAGAGTTCAGCAAGTCTCCGAGGCGGAGAGTTCAGCAAGTCTCCCGAGGCGGAGAGTTCAGCAAGTCTCCCGAGGCGGAGAGTTCAGCAAGTCTCCCGAGGCGGAGAGTTCAGCAAGTCTCCCGAGGCGGAGAGTTCAGCAAGTCTCCCGAGGCGGAGAGTTCAGCAAGTCTCCCGAGGCGGAGAGTTCAGCAAGTCTCCCGAGGCGGAGAGTTCAGCAAGTCTCCCGAGGCGGAGAGTTCAGCAAGTCTCCCGAGGCGGAGAGTTCAGCAAGTCTCCCGAGGCGGAGAGTTCAGCAAGTCTCCCGAGGCGGAGAGTTCAGCAAGTCTCCGAGGCGGAGAGTTCAGCAAGTCTCCCGAGGCGGAGAGTTCAGCAAGTCTCCCGAGGCGGAGAGTTCAGCAAGTCTCCCGAGGCGGAGAGTTCAGCAAGTCTCCCGAGGCGGAGAGTTAGTTCAGCAAGTCTCCCGAGGCGGAGAGTTCAGCAAGTCTCCCGAGGCGGAGAGTTCAGCAAGTCTCCCGAGGCGGAGAGTTCAGCAAGTCTCCCGAGGCGGAGAGTTCAGCAAGTCTCCCGAGGCGGAGAGTTCAGCAAGTCTCCCGAGGCGGAGAGTTCAGCAAGTCTCCCGAGGCGGAGAGTTCAGCAAGTCTCCCGAGGCGGAGAGTTCAGCAAGTCTCCCGAGGCGGAGAGTTCAGCAAGTCTCCCGAGGCGGAGAGTTCAGCAAGTCTCCCGAGGCGGAGAGTTCAGCAAGTCTCCCGAGGCGGAGAGTTCAGCAAGTCTCCCGAGGCGGAGAGTTCAGCAAGTCTCCCGAGGCGGAGAGTTCAGCAAGTCTCCCGAGGCGGAGAGTTCAGCAAGTCTCCCGAGGCGGAGAGTTCAGCAAGTCTCCCGAGGCGGAGAGTTCAGCAAGTCTCCCGAGGCGGAGAGTTCAGCAAGTCTCCCGAGGCGGAGAGTTCAGCAAGTCTCCCGAGGCGGAGAGTTCAGCAAGTCTCCCGAGGCGGAGAGTTCAGCAAGTCTCCCGAGGCGGAGAGTTCAGCAAGTCTCCCGAGGCGGAGAGTTCAGCAAGTCTCCCGAGGCGGAGAGTTCAGCAAGTCTCCCGAGGCGGAGAGTTCAGCAAGTCTCCCGAGGCGGAGAGTTCAGCAAGTCTCCCGAGGCGGAGAGTTCAGCAAGTCTCCCGAGGCGGAGAGTTCAGCAAGTCTCCGAGGCGGAGAGTTCAGCAAGTCTCCCGAGGCGGAGAGTTCAGCAAGTCTCCCGAGGCGGAGAGTTCAGCAAGTCTCCCGAGGCGGAGAGTTCAGCAAGTCTCCGAGGCGGAGAGTTCAGCAAGTCTCCCGAGGCGGAGAGTTCAGCAAGTCTCCCGAGGCGGAGAGTTCAGCAAGTCTCCGAGGCGGAGAGTTCAGCAAGTCTCCCGAGGCGGAGAGTTCAGCAAGTCTCCCGAGGCGGAGAGTTCAGCAAGTCTCCCGAGGCGGAGAGTTCAGCAAGTCTCCCGAGGCGGAGAGTTCAGCAAGTCTCCCGAGGCGGAGAGTTCAGCAAGTCTCCCGAGGCGGAGAGTTCAGCAAGTCTCCCGAGGCGGAGAGTTCAGCAAGTCTCCCGAGGCGGAGAGTTCAGCAAGTCTCCCGAGGCGGAGAGTTCAGCAAGTCTCCCGAGGCGGAGAGTTCAGCAAGTCTCCCGAGGCGGAGAGTTCAGCAAGTCTCCCGAGGCGGAGAGTTCAGCAAGTCTCCCGAGGCGGAGAGTTCAGCAAGTCTCCCGAGGCGGAGAGTTCAGCAAGTCTCCCGAGGCGGAGAGTTCAGCAAGTCTCCCGAGGCGGAGAGTTCAGCAAGTCTCCCGAGGCGGAGAGTTCAGCAAGTCTCCCGAGGCGGAGAGTTCAGCAAGTCTCCCGAGGCGGAGAGTTCAGCAAGTCTCCCGAGGCGGAGAGTTCAGCAAGTCTCCCGAGGCGGAGAGTTCAGCAAGTCTCCCGAGGCGGAGAGTTCAGCAAGTCTCCCGAGGCGGAGAGTTCAGCAAGTCTCCCGAGGCGGAGAGTTCAGCAAGTCTCCCGAGGCGGAGAGTTCAGCAAGTCTCCCGAGGCGGAGAGTTCAGCAAGTCTCCCGAGGCGGAGAGTTCAGCAAGTCTCCCGAGGCGGAGAGTTCAGCAAGTCTCCCGAGGCGGAGAGTTCAGCAAGTCTCCCGAGGCGGAGAGTTCAGCAAGTCTCCCGAGGCGGAGAGTTCAGCAAGTCTCCCGAGGCGGAGAGTTCAGCAAGTCTCCCGAGGCGGAGAGTTCAGCAAGTCTCCCGAGGCGGAGAGTTCAGCAAGTCTCCCGAGGCGGAGAGTTCAGCAAGTCTCCCGAGGCGGAGAGTTCAGCAAGTCTCCCGAGGCGGAGAGTTCAGCAAGTCTCCCGAGGCGGAGAGTTCAGCAAGTCTCCCGAGGCGGAGAGTTCAGCAAGTCTCCCGAGGCGGAGAGTTCAGCAAGTCTCCCGAGGCGGAGAGTTCAGCAAGTCTCCCGAGGCGGAGAGTTCAGCAAGTCTCCCGAGGCGGAGAGTTCAGCAAGTCTCCCGAGGCGGAGAGTTCAGCAAGTCTCCCGAGGCGGAGAGTTCAGCAAGTCTCCCGAGGCGGAGAGTTCAGCAAGTCAGTAGAATTAGTAAAAAGTAAACAGCGCAGATGTATTTAGTTTGAGATTGGCATGTAAGCGATAACCATAGGGCATAGAATTCGGACGATTTGAGTTCGAGAATACGAGGACGAGTTAGGTCATTGCATACATATATGCAACATCCACCTTTGGAGGGAAATTGAGTATAGAGAAAGTAAGAGTGTACAGAAAAGGGGTTGCTGTCAGTTGTCCCAGACTCCCGAGTTTGTGAGTCAAAGAGAAGAGGAGAGGAGGAGTTGGTGGTCAACAGATTGAAAATTTGAGAAAATGTGTTTTGTTGTTTCAGGTTTTTTACGTCTACTTTTATTTTAGGTTCTTTTTTAGTTGATTTGTTCATTTCCTTTCTTTCGTTCCTTTTGGTTATTTTTTGTGCTTCGTCGTCACATTTTCTCTACTGAATACTGTATAAAAGAAATTAAATAATCACTGGTTTTATTACGATATATTTTCTAATTGGAACATGCACTAGTAAATTTCAGTAGATAAAAAGATATAATACTGAACACCCCGAATAATAAAATACTACGTTTTGTCCCCCAGTCTCTGGACTTTGTTTTATGAGGAAGCCCCCAAAGAGTGGGTGCGAAATGTCGCTACTTCCGTTTATATCATCACCCATGAGTTGCTTCAGTGTTAAATTTAGGACATCGTGGATGATGTACAGTCTCCAAAAACGCGCGCGCGCACCAGCTGAAAAATTAGAAACTTCACCTTAATATCGTATTAGGCCAGTTCAAATACGCAGTGACATGGATACCCGTGATGTCGGAGTGGAGACTGTTCATTTTACCCCATTCCTCCAGTAGTACAGCCTCCATCTCCTTAAGTATTAATGGTAGTGTGCCATCCGTACAACATGTTGTAGTACATCCAACAGATTCTCGATGAGATTGAGATCTAGTGATTATGGTAGCCAAGAGAGTTTCTGAAGTCCTACCTCATGCTTTTCGAACCAATCAAACATCATATCCAGCATTGTCAACTAGGCGGTAGTCGCCACTGTTGAGGTAGAAATGAAGCATTGCCTGGTGCACGTGGGCCGTTACGATGCTCAGGTACTTCAGAGATGTTGCTTCCCTGACTGTTAAGCATTCTCTATACCATTATGCTCTCCCAGCGACCTGAACACTAGAGGGGATGTGCAGAGTCCATTCGTTCATAAAGTTGTGCTGCACTTTCATGGATCGGGATTTATCAAACTACTTTATATAACCTTTTACCACTGATCCACCGTCCAATCCCGGACAGCGTGCGAAGCGAGTCTTCCTGTTGTTGGCAGAGATGAGCGGATTCAGGAGAGGGTACAGCTACCAAATCATAGATTCCGATGTTCTTTGGGTGGAAATGCTTTTATCCCATTATTGATTGTAGGGAGTGGTCAGTTGCTGCACAGACGATCGCCTGTTTGCTTGCATAGTCTTCGCTAAGCAACATCAAGTCTTGTCCAAGTAGTGACTTTCCTTTATGACAGAAAAAGTTAATTATGGCCTTTACCAAAAAATTTGGAGGGGGGGACACTGGATTGTATTTGTTCGTCCGGACTATAACTTTTGAACCACCTGATAGAAATCACTGAAACTTTACACACGTATGGCTGATTACAAGACGAAGTGTCAAGAGCAAGAATCAGGTTCCTGCACCAAATGTCAAAGTCACAGAGGTCAGAGGTCAAAGGTCAAATGGAGCTTTTTTTATTTCCGGGCCATAACTTTTGAACCGCTCAACATAAATGAATGAAACTTCACATACATAGGGATGGATCATCACAAAACGATGTGTCAGGAGCAGCAATCGGGTCTCTTCATCAAAGGTCAAGGTCAAGGTCAAGGTCATAAATAGAAGTCAAACATGAAACAGAGGTTGACGCCTTAACTTTTGAACCACTCAACATGAACTGATGAAACTTCACACGACAGTGTATCGTGAACAAGAACTAAGTCATTGCATCGAAAGTCAAGGTCACAAAGAGGTCAGAAGTCAAATGGAGACCCATGCCATACTTTATTAATGAAACTTCACGCACACATGGTTGATCATAAGAGTATCCTGTATGTTTTGAGCAAGACTTAGATTCTTGCATTTAAGGTCAAGATCACAAATAGAGCTGTACACATCATCAGAGAGCCCAAGAATAGTAACGGATATGCCGACAGCAGTTCTGTTGCAAACTGCCAGACACTATTGCTTTGGGGAAGTCTATGAAAGCACTAACGAACTTTTTTTGAAGTAGTTTTGCCATTTCTTGTATTTGTATCTTGATGGAAGTCACGCTTATAAAGTTAGTCAGGTATTTCCAGAGTAATAGTGTGAATCAGCGTCTGTGACCACCGTCAACACAGTTGTAGGATCACTTTCCACGTCCGTGAGAACATTCACCCATTCGTCGTGCATATGAAAAGAGAGCATTTATCTTATGGGCTTGTTGTTAATGATTTTCCATAAACTTACTTCGTACTCCACCAAAGTGTATTTGTACTTCTATCCGGACTATTTGCGATCAGCTTCTTGGCTCTCCTCTGGCTTTACTAGCAAATTAACAATCTTAATGTTCTTTTGTTGAGCAGCGTCTTTACTCGTTTCTCCATTACTGTTCCACGCATCCCATTTTGGCTCTTCATAAAAGTTTATTTTCTGGATGCTTCGCTTTTATAAGCATGTCTGTCGTTTATTTGAATAAACCATGAATCTTGAATTCAGTTTCATTTCCTGGATCTTCTTCAAGTTTGTCCAATCTGTCTTTGGCCTCTTCAGATTATTATTATTATTATTATTATTATTACAACATAGGCGGAAATTGATTATTTTGTCACGATTAAAAACATTCCATTGTCCTGTTTTCATATACAGTGAATGAACTAATTTTGAGTAAAGGCAGAAGCCATTCTTCCCAAGGTGATAGATTTAGTAATTCCGAGATGTTTCAACCTTTACAACTATTTGACGTAATACTGCTTCCCGCAAGATCAGCAGAGTTGAGCGACGTTGGGCCTGGGTTGTAGTTGGATGGGTGATCGTCTTGTGTCCAGATGATGTAGCGACTTGTGGTTCGGAATCCACGTAAAGCTCTAGGTACCCTACTTTATATAACCTTGGATGTCGCGAAAGAGGTTAAGCAACCCCCAAAACACACGCGTATTAGTTGCTTCTGCTTGAAGTGCAAGCTGACAACTGTGACATACCAGCTGCATGCAACCGTCTCCGAGTTAACCCGTGGAATACGTATTGCGATCTCGTGACCACCTGTTTTTCATACATAAAGATGCCAAGACGTGTGTGGTGTGTGTGTGTGTGCGTGTGTGTGTGTGTGTGTGTGTGTGTGTGTGTGTGTGTGTGTGTGTGTGTGTGTGTGTGTAAAAATTGACTTGAATGACTTGCTTTAATCAAGCAGCCATATCATTAAAAATGAATATACTGTAGAGCTTCTGCTGATTTTTTTTTTTTTTTTAAACTAAACCATATTATTGGGAAAAGACCGAATGTTGAGTTTTACATCGTTGTCATCGTAAATTTTCATGAAAAAAAAGTGTAATATGTACAGTATTTGATGTACCATTCTAGTTTAGCTACCTTACAAAAATTGCGACAATCTTTAGGATACAGAGTTTGTCGCGACATGAACGTGCGTGTAATGACATTATCACTGGCACTGTCTTATTTTTTTATTACTGAAAATCATTAAATAGTTTGAAAGAAAATGATATAATGAAGTTTAGGTTATTTAAAATAGACGAAATGTGAGAATGTTGCGGTATGCGTGTTTGTGGGAAACTCGCGTTCAAATTCCGTCGGTTCACCCGTCTTGTCAGTTTCTGCTTTTCTTTACTCGCTCGTATTTCCTTTTTTTTTCCCCCCGACTTGTTCACGTTTCGTTCATATATTGTGAACATCTTCAGAGTTTCTTCGTTAGTAATTCGCGGTAGAGCGAGATGACACGTATATTGAAGGCTTCTCTTAAGTACCAACACACTCTTCTCAACGGTTGTTTCGCCACGCTTTACAGTTGGCCTCTTCGAAATTTAGCCACACAATGCAGTCTCGACAATACAAACAAACTTTCTTCAAAATTTGAAGGAGTTTGTATAGTAAATAATTTGAAATGTCCAACTACTTCACTCGTAAATATGAATAAAATGTTAATGATTCATATTATAAATGAGGGAAAAAGGAGAAAAAAGAAAATTTAATATTTTTAACTGAAGAACTTCAGCATTTCAAAATATTTATTTTATACAAACTTCTCTCAAATAATGCAGCGACTCAAAGACTGGTCGGATTTCACGTAAAGGCGTAAGTCCCTCGGTCACGTGACCTTTAAGAAAATTAAAACATTATTATTATTATTACTTGGCATTGTATTCGTAGACAAACCTGAACGGCGTTGACATCTACGTCAGAGTTCTCACCACTGGACATTGGCCCACTCAGTCAACGAACCTGAAAGCAAACATCCCTGAAGCTCCGCGAGTTGCGTTTGAAGCATTCAAAAGGTTTTATTTAAGCAAACACAGCGGCCGCCAATTAACTCTGCAACCGCAGTTAGGGTACGTACCTTCATTCCTACTTCTACAGATCTACAGAAGCTAAGGCTAACAAAGACCCTAAGATCCACTCTAAGGTTAGCCCGAGAGAAAGAAGAGAATAGGGGGTTAAAAGAAGAGAATAAGGGGTTAAGTAAGTAGCAAAACATATCATTCATGGGTTAACATTCATTCAGAAAAAGAGAGAGACACTCGCCATCATCATCCGCCGGCCACTGCCGACAAGTCGGAAAAATAGTCGAAGAGAATAGGAAAGGGGTGAAAGATAAAAAGAAGTAAAATAAGAACGTTTAAAACCGTGCAAATACACTGGTAGGGGGGGGGGGGGTCAAAATTTTGTATTCTTATTCTACACACTGCTCGGAGTTCCTTTGGGCCCCTAAACAACATACTGTAATTACACCGCTATGCGCCACCACCCCCCTACCCGTTGCATATGCCCCCCTTTTTTTTAAATTGAAATGAAATTGAAACCAATTCTTTGAATAAAAAAACCCTGATAAATGACAAAGATTAAAGTAAATAATGATATAAGTAAAGTTAAAGTAAGATATATATATATATATATATATATATATATATATATATATATATATAAATAAGAAATCTTTCTCCGTATATTACTTAAAGAATCAATTGAAGCATACTAAAACCAAAATATTCACCTTAAGAAATTTAAAATCGTAAATTACTGACACCACTGGCCTTTCCATTGGAACACAGGTAGCTTTTTTCTCGACTCCAGCACATTCAAAATAAATTTGTCTGTTTTCGTAACCAATTCTATCCTGTAATGCTTCTGTTACCACATTTACAGCATGTTCTACTCCCTCGCTGTGACAGGGAAAAGGAATAAGCTGAAGTGGCTCATTTCGAACTTTAAGATCATCATCATTTGTCAAATTCTGTAAAATAGATGGAGGGGTGATGGTTTCGTTGTCCCAGTCGATCATGTTAGGATAATCGTCTACTTCAAAGTTCAGTGTTTTTGGCAGCTCAAAATTTCTCGCATTGGTGCTCCTAGTTCTTGCTCGAATGATGTGCTGAAGAGCCAGCTCTCTGACCTCTCTTCTTGTGTCTGTTATCATTGAGGTAAGATATTCTCTTGGTGGGCAAAATAGGTGTTATTTCTGAGGACACACTCCATAATCATCCGATGCTTTTCATCTAAGCCTTTAAGCATGTGCATGATATACCAAAAATTAGATGCTCCCTCATTTGCCTTTGGATGAGACTTTATCCAAGACCAGCCTGGAGCGTAAACCAGCATTATAATTTTTACTAGGTCTTGGATGTTTTTGTCTGGATTCCGTGTAGAGACATATAAGCGCAGGATCCTGTTTGCTCGTGTTAGCCATCTTGCTTGATGGAGGGCACTTGGGGATCTGGTGGCTAACGCTTGTGAGATGCGTCCAGATTGTATGCTAATGCACATTTCATACATATATTTTTGGTCACTGCTGAAACTTTTAACAATACCGGCCGAAACTACTTTAATCTTGCCCTCTACAGGGGTATAATCAACTATATCCAGTTTGGTCAAATCCTCTCGGAGTTTATTTCCAAGAGAACCTTTGAAGGTGTTTGGTCCCGAAGTTTTTTCATCAATTGCTTCAAATACGTGCCTGAAGGGCAGTTCGTTTGCATACAAAAGGCAAATCAGCCATTGTACCGGCCTGTCCAGATATAATTCAATCAATTTTAGCACTCCGCCAATCCTGCCAGTGTTCACTGGGGTGCCATCTAGGGGTTAAAACCGGTATTGAAGAAGTACAAATAATACCGATATTATAGGTTTTCGGTATTGACAAAAATTGCTATTGTAAAATTTAGGCAATTTAGTCCTCCGATGGGCAAATAAACTGTTTTTGGAGGATTCTGAGAAAAAAAGAAGTTTCGGGGTATTTTGCAGTTAACCTCTTTTTTTCGTTTTCTATTCCTTTCTATCAAAGAAAACTATTTATTGCACTAGCTTTAAGAGTGATTCATTCAACTGTAG
Organism: Bathynomus jamesi; assembly: GCA_023014485.1. Taxonomy (NCBI): domain Eukaryota; kingdom Metazoa; phylum Arthropoda; class Malacostraca; order Isopoda; family Cirolanidae; genus Bathynomus; species Bathynomus jamesi. The sequence goes on along the minus strand of JAJOZX010003728.1, from coordinate 63,353 downwards.
CCATTTCTTCAACAGAGTGGGAAATTATTGAAAACCTTTATGACACCTTACGTCCTGTTGAAATAATTCTTAAAGGGTTATGCTCGAAAGATGCATCACTCCTGACAGCTGACTCATCAATGAAATTTATTTCAAAGAAACTAGGAGAGAAAAATAATCCAATAGCAAAAGAGTTAAAAGATTGTCTTAGAAATCGTTACATTTCAAGAAGACAGCAAGACATTGTAGGTTTAATCAAATATCTTCATAATCCCGAAGTTTTAAAAGTTCAAGAAGAGGAAAGTTTTTCTGTTCCATCAAAATTATTTCTCAAAAGAACTGCAGAAAGGCTCCATAAAAGACTTTTCCCTAAGAATGTGGTTGATTTGGAGATAGAAATGGAAGAACAGGAATTTCCATGTAACCCTGAAAATGTAGCTGCAAATAAGACTGAAGTGGAAGCAGATTCATTACTGAGTGAATACATGCAAGAAATGGACAAACTAGGAAAAGTGCCATCTAAAAAAAATTCCATTGATTTTGATGTTACTAATGAATTTAAAAGCTTGGAAGTTACTTTACAGAGAAGTGAGAATTTAGAGAAGCTGTACAAGGCACTGCTTTCAATTAAACCTACAAGTGCAGAATCAGAAAGAGCCTTTTCTGCTGCAGGCCTGTTTCTGACGAAACTGAGATCAAGTCTATCTGAACAATCCCTAGATGCTCTTTGTTTCCTCAAAGCATACTTTCAAAATCAAACTAAGAAATAAATATTTAGATACTAATAATTTCTATCTACCCAAGTAGTTGTAAGTTATAATAATATGCTAAAAAAAAATTCAAATAATATTTTTATTACAATTTAGTAATTTACTGTATAAACTTTTTCGAATAGAATGCCATCTATTTGGAGTTGGGTCATTAATTTATAGTAAATATGGTGAGTACTGCAAGTCCCTCAGACTTGTGGGAGGGTTGGTAGGGTGGCACCATAATAAATCAAAATAAATTATTTTTTTCATAATACCCGTATCAATACCGGGATTAGCATAATTGCCTCCAAATACCAGTATTGAAAATTTTCGGTATTATGCAAGCACTAGTGCCATCGCATAGCAAAGCTTTGAGGGGTTCTTTGCTATTAGAATCAACTATAAAAGTTATTATTTCATCTGCAATACACCAAGCAGTTCCGTTATTTGGAGCTATATGATCCATGTAAACATCACCAGGTTCTTTGACTATTACATAATGTTCTTCGTACTCCATTCCCTTCGTCTTAGTTTGATTTTTTCTACCATCAAATCTCATGCGTTCAATCTGTGTTTTCTCTGATTTCACTTTGATTATGTTCTTTTTACCCACACGTATTCTTTCTCCACTTTTTTCCTATCCAACATATTGGTTTTGTCTAATATTCCCATATCCTTCAAAGCTGCATTTACTATAGCTGCAGTAGCTATGTAACTTACACGGTATCTATCTGCTGTTATTGTTAAGTTATCATAAATAATTCTTTTCTGATGGTTTTCTCTCAGCTCAAAATCCGGAACAAAGTCACTATCGTCGCTGTCATCATCAGTTTCCATGCTCTCATCTTCCATAATATGTAAAGGGTCCAGTTTGCTGGTTGAGGTGACATTCATATCTAGGCTTATCTCGGCTCTTCTTTCTAATCCTTTAACTCTATCGTGAGTCCTTTTTCTTGTGGAAGTCGTTACTCTGTCGATTGGTCCTAGTTGGTTTTTTCTTTGTTTCTGCCCCACAAAAGACTCCCACTTAATCATTGGAACTCTGATATCTGCAATCCGTTCAACTGATTTTTTTTATCGTAACAAGTACAAGTACAAATATCAAATATTTCATCGAATGTCTCCACCTTCTGCTGAAAACTGTTGTTTCTTTGTTTTAATGGTACTTTATTTAGCTTTGCTGCAGATTTTATCAATCGTTCAACTTTTATAGCTATTCCTTCAAATCCTATATGTGAAAAGGAAAACTTCTCCCAAATGGCTTCCACATCTTTAGTGACAATTCTGTAACATTCTTTTGTTGTTCTAGAACCTTTCGAAATCAGTTCTTCTCGTTTTCTTACCAATAAATAATGCCTAAATACGTCAGCCTTTGAAGGAGTCATTGAAGGTGGAAATTCTGCAGGGTGACCAAATGTTGAATTGTGCGTTTTGCTTCTTGTCGCCATGATTTCACTTATTTAGGCCTAGTAGCATTAATAACAAGAAACTAATTGTTAAATTCTAGCAATTGAATCATTCAATCTGAATTTAATAGAACTCATTCGGAATTAAATCATAACTCATTCAATCATAAACAATCTGAAAATAACAATCTGAAACTAAACGGAAAACGTGACGATTTATATAATTCATCTAATCTATCTAAATTAATCTATGTAATCTATTCAATCTATCTAAAACTATATCTAAATAATCTATTCAAATGAATCTAATCTACTTAATAAGACTTAATATAATGCATGATTGTCACATTTGGGGTTTATATCTGTGGAGAGAGTAAAATGGGGGGCTATGGAATGGGTAAGGGGGATCGCATATACTCATTTTTTACAAGATGTTGAGATAATGATTTCCAACTACGTGCATACTGTGGAATTGGAGAAACTCGATTTTTGGTATGTTTCGACCCCCCCTAGAATACAGTCTTAACTCAAACACTGTCATACCATACAAACTACAGACATGCAAGTTAAGAGAGGATAAGAAAAGAAGAACAAAGAAAAAGTATGAAGAGTATAACAAAAATTGGGTTAGTTTACGCTACGAGCTACATCTCAGTTCGTGTTAGTCTAATTTTTTTGTAATATAATTTTGTTGCTGGCATATCACAAGCTGTCATTAATCGTCAACAGACTCAAATCTCGACCATTACCTCCAGAGCTCCTATTGCTAATTTTATTATTATTTTAAACGACGTTAATATTTTTAAAATGCCTATTTAAACGATTTTTAAACATATTAACGCTGGTAGAGTTCACGGCCGACGCGGGAAGATTATTCCATTTATCAATTACTTTGAACATAAAGTTTTTTGTGATATTAGTAATGAAACGTCTGCCACGTAATTTAAATCCGTTATTACGAGTATTGCTATTATCGACAATGAACAGTTCGTCAAAATTTACGTTATCGATTTTATTAATGATTTTGAAAACTTCAGTAAACTTCCCCTTTAATTTCTTAGTTTCGAGTGAATGCAAGTCTAACTCTTTAATCCTATATTCGTAAGTCTTGTTGCGTAGTGACGGAATTAGTTTCGTGGCGCGTCGCTGAACTCTCTCCAACCTATCAATATCCTCAACCAAATACGGGCACCAAAACTGAACGGCGTATTCTAAGTGAGGCCTGACTAGGGACTTGTAAACGGGCAATATTATAATCTTCGATTTAAATTCGAAATTACGCGCTATGAAGCCTAACCCCCTATTAGTTTTTGCGCAAGACTCCAGGCAATGGTTCCTAACTTTTAAATCCTTAGATACGCGTACGCCTAAATCTGCTTCCTCGTCAACGCTCGCTAACACACACACATCCATCGTGTACGTGTAATTGTTGTTATGAGAACCAGTATGCAGAATTTTACATTTGTCCACGTTAAATTGCATCTGCCACTTGTCCGTCCACTCCATAATCTTATTTACATCGTCTTGGAGCCAATTTCAATCGTCCACGTTAAGAACTTTACAGCCTATTTAAGTATCATCCACGAATTTTGACACGTTACTGGTCAAGCCTACATCTATGTCGTTTAATGTAGATTACGAATAGCAATGGGCCTAACACTGAACCCTGCGGGACACCGCTACCTACATCCAACCACCCGATTCTCTACCATTAACAACGACCCTCTGTTTCCAGGCACGAAGCCATTCCTCTAACCAGTTAGCTACCTGACCGCGTATATCGTGCACTTTTAACCTTTGCAATTAATCTTCTATGCGGAACTGTATCGAACGCTTTTTTAAAGTCTAAATAAATAACGTCAGCCGCTCTATGACTATCGTATTCGCGCACAATTTCGTTATAAAACTCTAACAAATTAGTTAAACAAGATTTATGGCGTCGAAACCCATGCTGACTACTATTAATTAAATCGCGACTTTCTAAGTGATCGACGATACGATCCCTAACTATGGATTCCGGAAGTTTACTGACAATTGACGTTAAACTAATAGGCCTATAATTGCTAGCTACTGTGCGGATCGCTTTTTTTTTAAAATGGGCGTAACATTAACTAATTTGAAGTTTTCAGGAATAATCCCCTCTTCCAGTGACTTATTACACTGCCCAACACCAGTTTTGCTGATTTAATTCTAACACCTGTTTTTAGGTAACTTTGGTGTGCAGATTTAAAAAAATCACCTTAGTTTTTGCCTATCACGTCAGGTTTTCGAGCAATCAAATACGGATATTTTGGAGATATCGCATTTTGGCAGGGTTATGCCCACTTTTTTTCTTTTCAAAAAATAAGTTTTTACATACTCAGAATCAGCATGGAAAAGTAAACAATTGTGCAGGGAGTGAACTTTAATATACAATGGTAATATTGACACAAAGTGATTAAAGGTGTTTAAATAAGCAAAAAATGAATCCATATTAAAGCAAGCACGGGACCAGTTTTCTTAACATTGTCTTTTTCTTGTTTTCTTACTTTTCAGTGCTGATAAATTTTCTCTTATAGGACTTCCTAGAATGAGAGATGTCAAGACAATCTCTCTGCAGGCTCCAGCAGTAGTCAGCCATCATATGGGTATCCCATCTTCCTTGGTATCGTTCTTCCATCACTTTGATATCTTGGTGGAACCTTTCACCTTGCTCTTCACTAACATCATCAAGATTTTCTGGAAATTTATCCAGATGACTGTCGAGATAGTGAACTTTAATGCTCATGTTGCAACCCAACTGCTGAAAGTTTACAAGTAACGTCACTAGCGGAACCGGCTGCTCTCACTCCGCCAATGGGAAATCTCTCTCAGATTATGACGTCACGCTCACACCTGGGGAAATCACAGATTTGCGTATTCCACAGATAAAATTTTAACAGCAAAACAGCTGTTAACAGGTCTCAAAAATCATCAATTTTGATAAGCGCCCTTCATGGATCACCCAAAATAGGCATATTGCATTGCACGAAAACCTGATGTGATGGACAAAATCTAAGGTGATTTTTTAAATCAGCACATCAATATTATCCAGAAACAGGTCTTAGAATTAAATCAGCAGCAAAAAATTTTTTTTTTTGTTGGGCAGTGTTATCGTACGCCCCTTAACAAAAATTTTTAATGTCTTTCAAATCTTTCAAATGTCTAGGATAAAGCGCGTCAGGGCCTGGAGCCTTGCTAACTTTTAGCTTATCGATATAATGCGCAATCTCACCCTCGTAAACAGTTATTTCATTCAAAATAGTCTCACTACTAAATGGAACGATATCGTCCACGTCGGCGACATTATTTACATCTACGATAAAAACTGTCGCAAAAAAGTTGTTAAAAATACCCACCATAGCTTGAGCGTCGGAAGCCAAAGCGCCGTTAGCGTCCACTAGAGGGCATTATCTTGTATCCTTTTATCGGCTTACGATTATTGACAGTCAAAAAACATTTTAAGATTGTTTACTATCCGCAGCTACAAGTATCTCAGAATTACAATTAGCATTCCTAATAGATCTTTTAACCTGACGTCTAAGCTCGATATATTTATTAAAGTTAGCTACCGTGCCATTGCCCTTATTAAGTCCTATACGCTCTGTTACGCTCGTTTATAAACGCACTATTTCCCTAGTCCACCACTTGGGCCTACCATGATTACTAGCGCGCTTGAGCCTACGCGGATAAACTCCTTTTCGATATTCAAAAAACTTTCTTTAGACGCCTCCCAATGAAAATTTGCGTCATTACCCATAAATAAATTATCCCAGTCCACTACTTTCATCTTATCCGCAAAACCATCAAAATTAGCCCTACGAAAATCAGGGACTTCTATTACGTTACTATCCTTACTGCTTTCTATCAATAGCTTAAACTTGATAATTTGGTGATCACTACATCCAAAACTCTCACCTAATTCCAAACCTTCGACTATATTTTCGTCATTTGTCATCACAACGTCTAAAATATTGTCACTGCGCGTTGGTTCGGTAACCATCTGTCGTAAAAAAGTTATCTTCCATGAACTCAGTCTCAAACCCTCATCATTACCAGTAAAAGTTTCGTAATTAACGTGAGGGCAGTTAAAGTCTCCAACAACTATACCATCCCGATTATTAATAAAGTTACTAAGAAGTGTGTAAAATCTAGTATCGAGGGGTTGAACGGGAGGTCTATAAACAACAACGAAATGAAAGCTAATACTACGCGCCGTAACTTCGACGCATGTCGCATTAATTTCTGCCGGAAAATCTATCTTAACCTCGATATCCCTAAGGGAATTATGAATGTACAACAAAACGTCACCACCAATCCTATGTAACCTATCATTAGTAAAAAGTTTAAAACCCGCTACGTGTTATTCCTGGTAACTGAAAGTAATGGTGAATTCATACCTACTGTTTAGGATTTAATGTTTTCGGGTATGGTACGCACTTGCGAAAAAAGTTTCCCGAGAAAATAAAACATTTATGGGAAAATATTATTATTTCAAAATGGAGCAAAAAATTCATAATTAGGTGTAAAAATAATCTTGTACCACTAGTCATAGAGACCTTAACTTTTCAAGATTCGCTGCCAAATAGTCCTTATTGGTCAGGGTTCTCTCCCACCTTCCACTACAGATTGTGAATTCTGTTTATTTGAAATTTTCAGTATTTACTCGATGGATATGAGCGGTCCGTAGTTCGATTAGTTTGGGTCCCGCTCGGCAGTGCTGAGACTCCTCATGGAAGTGGTGGTGTTCGAACCCCAGTGCTGGTCAGTTGTCTTTTCTCTACCTTACGTCGCGGCAGCCCCCCCCCCCCCATTTTAATTAACACTGACTGAGGTAGCCCTGGCTCGGGCCCCTAACCCCGACTTCCCGCGGAGTCTGGGACATTGGATATTACCTTTTTACTCGATGGATGTAATTGCTTCAGTAAACTTCTTTCCTTAGTTGTTCTTTTAGTGATAGGTAATCGTCGTTTCAATTTCAGCTCTGCAGATTTGAATGCTATTTTCTATGGGCCCAAAAAAGAGGACGATGCAGGAAACACAGGAATTTCCTCTTCCACGAGCGGAGGCGCCGCCGCTTCCAGCACAAGTAACGCCATGTCTCCTTTAGGGGCATCAGGTGGAGTCCAAGGAGCAATAAAGCCTTCGGGGCCGAGGAAACATATCATCCAAGTGCCCACTTATCAGATGATCATCCTTATGCTCTTTAACAACAGAGAGAAACTAACGTATGAGGTACGTTATTAGCATTAATAACTCGACCTTTCATTGGTCTCCTTCATCGACTATACATGGAGGATACTTTTATCCTGTAAATTTGTTATGTAAGAGTCGGTGTTACGCCACGATGTTCAAAAGAACTTTGTCTATCTCCCTTTAGTATCATAGTTTTGTTTCTATTTTTAAGTATTTTATTGAACCTTGATTTCATTATTATTATTATTATTATTATTATACAGTATTTATAATTCCATAAATTTTTTACCTCTGCACATATCGTTGATGGGGACTTTTATTGATACTACAACATAACCTAATGTGACATGATCTGACCTAATTTGATCTAACCCCCAAAAATTGAGTACGTGCGCGCATTGGTTTACTTTGAGTATTGCATGAAACCGGTTTATTTAAAAAAAATCTTAATTTTTCGTTCTGTGTGCAAGAACGAACCATTTTAATCCGACTTGCTGGGTAGTTCGGTGCATAAACAGTTTTTGAGGTAGTAATGCGTAGGTCGAACTTTAGAGGTGGTATTTTGAAGTTTGAATTGCGTGACTTATTGAAAAATTACTTCCAATTGCGGATAAGAATGGAGGATAGTATGTTCCGTTGTTATGGTCATATGGAGAGAATAGAAACTTTTATAATTGTGAAGATGTATATAATAGTGAGAAATAAAGGAAGATCTCGTAAAAGAATGAAGATGTAATTAGTGAATATGTGAATAAACATGGCGTTCAGGTAATGTAAAACAAGAATTAACCAGAAACAGGAATGGAAGCGGGCTGTGAGGTGTGTGAATAGAGACGCTGGTCTTACCTGATGTACATAAAAAGAAAAACGCTGGAATGACTGGATCCCTGAAGTTGCAGTGGTACTATGCAAAAACTATACACACCTATCATACAGTTTACATTACATTCCACAACAACGCCTCATTTAAACTCAGGCCTAAACACGCCTACAATATGGTATCGTATATGGTACCTTTATTTCATAATTAAATACAAAATATTAATAAATGCAAAAAATTTCACTTTTTTTCTACGTGAAGGTCAAAATATGATGATAAAAACCGACTCTAGTAGACAGAGTTTATTTCCACAACAGTTTCGATGCCCACTGGCAGCCTCTTCGGGTGAATACAGAAAAAAGCTTCGTTTTTCTGTATCCACCCGAAGAGGATGCCAGTGGGCATCGAAACTGTTGTGAAAATAACTCTGTCTATTAGAGTGGGTTTTTATTACCACAAAATATTAATTTATTGTATTAAATAACTACAAATTGCCTCGGGATTTGCGATAAAGCCTATTGGGAATAGGGAAAATTGCTATAGGTATAACAAAATATGTTGGCATTGGGTCGACACAACAACAAGCAAGAACGTAATTTTTTTCATATCAAAATTTTCCATCACGTTGACTTGTGAAAATTTTGAGAAGAGAAGTAATGAAAATACGAAATTATACGTCTGGTGTTTTCCATTTGCAGACTTAGGCAAAATTTAAGACCAAAGATTTAGCTCAAAGATGTTTAGTTGTGAGCGTTGCTCTAGGCAAGGAAGATGTGTTTAATCTTCCAACAAGTTCTGAGCGAAAAACACTAATAAAACTCTAGGATAGGCCTATCCCGTATGTAATTAGGCAGTGGGAGTTGCCTGTGCTAATTGGACTTAACAAATGCCTTGTGTAATTAGTTGCCCACATCGAGAGAGAAGTGCAATAGGTAACCGCGCGACCTACAACCAGAGGCGACCTTCAACGAAAAAAAAAAGTATGGTGGTTTTCTTTTTACCATTCGGGTGCGCTAAATATCGAAGGCAAATAAATTTAATAATTTAACAAAAAAAAAAACGAATAAAAAACTACTAAACAAGGTCTTTTGAAGACCTCTACATACACACAGTTTTTAATGTAGAAACATATGCTTTTTTCCGTCGACTGTAGGCATTAAATCTGGTGGGAGTTTTCACCGGATCGCCAGGCTGATAGCAAAGAACCATAGGCCTATGTAATTTTTTTACAGGTACCTTATCCCCGTGACGATCTTCCTCTGTAGCCTCGTGTGTGTGTAATTGATCTGAATGTTTTCAGCCTCGAGTTCAATCGTCGTTCCCACACCATTGGGTTTTGAGCGATGTATGTACACATGTATGGAAATACTTAAAAAAAAAAAAAAATTTCATAAATCACTAAACACGCAATCGCTAAAGTATAACTTTGGAGGTGTTGTCACAGAAATTTGACACAAGTAGCCTCTATATGGAAATGGAACCCCTAATTGAAAACTAATTTAAGGCCCAGACGTTTTGACCTTCATCAATTGAGCGTAGAATGTAAACTGATAACACAGTAGGAATGAGAAGCACAAAAGTTACGCAAAAACTTCCAAAGTCTGTTCAAGTCCTTTTACTGATGAAGTTTCGCCACGGTTGACCTGATGTAACCCACTTGAATCCTACTTTTGTCCTCGCACCATCACAGATTCATTCTCTACCCCACTTGCACACATTCTTGAAACAGGGACAAAGGCTTCTTTCATTGCATTTTGTATTAAATAACACGGAAATGTGCAATCGATTTCGATTTCAACAATTCTGTAAAATATGCAAAGCTGTAACGGAAGAAACTGGGCCATAAGATGTGATTTCTGCCAGCGTCTCTCAGACTTTGATTGCATGAAATAGGATGATGGTAATAATAGCTCCCCCACAGCAAGTGTAAAATAATTTAACGGGGTAAAATTCTGCGATGATTGAACAGCAGAAATAAATTAGTTTGCGGTATATAATGCAGAGAAACTGAAGTACTCGCCAAAGGAAAGAATGAGGATGAGAACAGTAAAGTGAACTTACAAAGAAGGACGCGAAAGCGAGAAAAACGGAAGTAAAAAACGAAGAAAAAAACGCGAGACAGTTGTTTCAATAGCAGGAACCAAAGGGAAACTGATATACAGAGGTCATCAGCTAATAATGAAATGAAGATAAGATCAAAAACAAAAGCCCAGACTAATTTATGTTATAAAAATAGACACTGTAAATTTGGAGACATAGCTTGTACAAGACATTGAAGCTGCTCGTACGGAAGTGTTTTTTTATCAACCCTACATATAATTCCAAAACAACAAAAAATTAGGAAACCAAAATTTTTTTTTTGTCGCCTACACCATACGACTACTAAATATCATCCAATACATACAACGAGAATCATCACGGATCGGACGGATTTCAGAAGCAAGGAGCTACATAAGAAATCGGAACAGTACCTACCAAACAAGTAAGCGGAAATGAAAATTTCTCGCGTGACGGCAGGGCTCGTGCGATAATGAAGGATAATGAATTTGAAATACATAAGAAGCAGAAGGAAAAGGAAAACAAAAATGATCCTAGCAAAAATCAGACCATTCGTTACGTAAAGGTTTGTACTTGAAAGGATTTGTGGAAGAAACAAAGACCGACTTCTCATGCCTCACCAAAACACATTCTATAGATTGCCCAAAAACTTGCGGAAACTGCGAGCACTGCATTGATAAAAAAGAAATAAAAATTGATGGTTATAACATACTACGAGCCGACAGAACTGAAAGATAAGAGGAGGCTGTGCTGTGGCAGAAATGATGATGAATCAAACAGCTGCGTAGAACCTCTGGCTACCCCGATGCGGGGCTGGTTCTGCTACTACCCATTCTAGATGTCCTGGACCTCTGCCTGATTCACTTTCCATAAACTTCTGCAACATTCGTGGCCTTCCCTCAAATTTCAATTTGTTGAACACAACCTCCTCCTCCTCCTCCTCCTCCTCCTCCTCCTCCTGTGTCCGAGATAATTGACAGCACCCCCTTATGTTCCCTCCTACTTCCTCTACACACTATTTCATTCCAAACGTGTATGTTGCGTATATGTGCGCAATGAACTAACTTGCTCTCGTATTCACGAACTTGAATCTTCCGAATTCTATACCCTCTGGCTATGGTTTACATGTCAATCTCAAACTTGATACATCTCTGCTGTCTTCTTTTCTAATTCTGCTGACTATCCCAAACTCTCTGACTACCTCGGTTCCAAAGTGGAATACAATACATTCTATCCCACTCTTCTTTCGCTGAAATCTACAGTTTAGGTGATTTCAGTGCTCACCACCTCTGGCTCTCTCCTCCTACTTCACTGACATCCCTGGCTTACAACTTTTCTATGCTGAATGACCTTGGAGATAGGTCCAATATTCTGAATTTATTTCTCACCACTCATCCTTCTTACTCTGTCAAACTTTTTTTCTTCGTTGTACTCCTCCGACCACAATCTTATAACTTTTTCCTGTCCTGTCGCTCCAGTTTGGCCTATGGATCCTCCCAAGAGGAGGCGCCTTTGGCACTTCGGCGCCGCCGATTCGGAGGCCCATAGGCAGTACCTTTCCTGCTTTCGTGTCCAGGGCTCCTTCGAGTGTGGTGAGCGCATCACGGAAGCGATTCTTTCGTGCATGAAGGATTGAAGGTGTACCATTCCATATTATTCTACTGCTAATGCAAAGAAAACTTGGTTTAACTTTGCTTGTTCTAATGCTATCCATTTTCAGAAGGTACCGTTGCTATCCAACTCCCGATTCTCACTTTGCTTATATTTCTGCCCGAAATCGTGCAAATCGCAAAAATTTCCTCATCAGACAAAAATGTGGAAACCTTTTTAATTCTTCTCGCTCTTTCTGTCCAACTCTCTAATGCAATGGTTAATCGGTGTTCTCAATCTTTTATCTACTCAACGGGTCAACTCTGGAACAATCTTCTTCAGTCCGTCTTTTCCCCTGTCTGTGACCGCCAACCTTTCAAACGCAGTGTGTCCAGGCATCTTTAGAACTTTGGGTCTTTATTTTGGCTTTCTTCTATGCCGTTGAGGGGGGAGAACTTCTTCCGTTCCTTCTCTTTTCCATTCCGACGGTTTAGTTGCCGTCTCTTCTGATAAAGTTGAACTTTGACCAAATGTTATCTTCCAACTCAACCCTGGACGATTCTGGTGCTGTTCCTTCGTCTCTTTCCCCCTCTGACTTTACGTCTAAAATTAAAATCTCTTCCGAAGATGGTTTTTCTGCCCTACCTGAGTTCAACTCTTGGAAGGCGTACAGTCCTGATGGGTTTTCTTCTGTTGTTCTCAAGAACTGTGCTTCTGTGCTAACACCCTGCCCAGGCAAACACTCTCGTCTTTGTCTTTCATCTGGTACTTTTCTTTCCGCTGGAAGTTCGCTCTCATTCAGCCTGTCCCAAAGAAGGGTGGCCGCTATCAACCCTCCACCTATCGTCCAATTGCCTTATTTTTTTTTTCCTTTATAAAGTTTTTGAATCTATCCTTAATTCGAAGATTCTTAAACATCTCTCTACTCACAATCTTCTTTCAGATCGTCAATATGGGTTTCACAAGGGACGCTCTACTGGCGATCTTGCATCTCTCTCTGACTCTTGGCCATCCTCTTTACGGGATTTCGGTGAAACCTTTGCTATTACGCTTGACATATCAAAAGCTTTTAATAGAGCCTGGCACAATTCCTTAATTTCGAAACTGCCCTCCTTCAGTTTCGATCCTTCTATCAGTCTTCATCTCTGATTTCCTTTCCAACCTATCTATAGCTGCGGTTGTAGATGGCCACTGTTCTCCTAAAGCTGTTAATAGTGTCACCAAAATTAACATTTGTACAGGTTTTTTTCCATGATAATATGTTCGGGTTTTAGTAATGGAACATGTCAGCATATGCAACATCGAGCGAGTCAGTGTCCTCCTCATCTGCATAGATGGCCGTATCATCAACATTGCCACATTTGTCAGAGTCTGCCTCACATTTACATAACTCGGTACAGCGATCTCCACACTTGCTGGATTTGCATCCACATTTGATTAGTTGAATGAGGACATCTGGGACAGGCGGGTTTATGGACACAATTGGTTCAAATCCATCCTTGCATGTTTTCTATCCAAGTGTGAGTGGATCGAGAACAATGGGGCACGCCTCAAGTGATTGTCTCCAAATATTGCATTGCAAATGTGCTCGCAACACTAGTTGTAGGATGGCGCCTTGTGTGTGTGTGGGGGGGGGTTAAGCGTTCAAATTCCTGGTGAGGTTTAAGTTGACGGAACCTGGACCATTGCAGATCTGCAGGATTGTCATGTTGAATTTACTTTGTACCAAACAGGCTACAGATATATTTTGTACAACCCTGAATGACGTCATCTGTTGGCGCAGCTCCAATACCCAAGGTTGACAATGCTCTAATAATCTCCTCATTTAAACTCGTATACACATTGAAACACGTTAGTTTTCCTTTTCCGTGAATACGACCAGTCGTATCACAACCAGTGAGCGCATGCATCCCACATAGGCCTGATATTTTTTCTGAATCCATTTTATCCAATATGCCTTGGAGTTCAAACCGTCGTCGTTTTTCTCCAGTGCCCATAATCAGGACTACTTCAGGCCCAGGATGAGGTAACATTGTCAGTGCAAGAACTAGCACATCTGTATCCGATGAGTATGTCAACATTGTATCCTTACTTACGAATCTCTGCTGCATATAGAATCATCTTCGTGTCAGCCTCTTCGTGAGTACTGTTTATTCGGACGATATTTTGTGTTGCTTCTAAGTTATCCAGAACTCCCCGTCTGGTAACTGTAACGATATTTGATTTCGCGCATCGAACTAATTGGTCAGCAAGAAATAAGGTTAGACTACCCTTGGTTATAGTGCTTGCGAGAAAGGCAGTGAAGTCTCGAATAGGCGTGGTTTCGTCAACTTTGAAGCCTCTGCTTGAAGATCTCTTCCCGGTTCGACGTTTTCGTGTTACATCCTTTAGAGAGTTTTGAACACTGTAGTCATCAAATATGACGTAGGCAGTGACATATCCCTTAGCTTTGTAATCAATTGCTCGTGTAATAGCATCTGATAAGTCTTTGCAGGTTTTCATTCGTTCTTTGTTTACAGCCATCTCTTGTGCTACAGCCATCCCGTCGAATATGATACACGTGTTATCATGCATACCAGCCTGTGGCGGTTCATCTTCCGTTTTCTGTTGCGAGTCCACTAAGCTTTCCAATACATGAATGAGCTTCGCCTTATCAGTGCATGGATGAAGTTTTCCATCGTGTCCCATAATTATGTGAATGGTCGTCGAGAATTTGTAATTGCCAATCGCATCTTTAAGATCAACATCTTCCCGAGCAGAACGACCTGTGACCAGGAGCCGTGCAAACAAGGAGTTTGTGGCCTTTAACGTGGTTGGTTTCTGTACCGGTTTTCACTTTGAACACACTACTCTCTGCGTTCCATCTTGGCAATTTGATCTTCGTCATTTTATCTCATAGGTTCTTTGTGCCTCGAATGCGTTCATCCACAAACTGTTTCAAAGCCAGTTGGCCACGAAGCTGTCTCTAGGATGTTCTTCTGTACTTCATCTGTTACGATTGACTTGTTCATCAGGTTGTACAGTTTATATTCTGCTCCATCCGACGACTCCGATGTTTTGAATGGATTCGAACGAGATAAAACCGTCTTGATTCTGTGTACGGGGCTCCAATAAACTTTAGACCCCGCCCATGGCCTAAACCATTAGAGGTACAGTAAAACTAAACATACTTTACAAAAGAGAATTTAATCCTGCATTTAATGAGAAAATTAAAACTTGGTGTTCCCGCCATTGGCTTCCAAGACAGCCTGAATTCGCTTTGGGTAGCTTGCCAAAAGTGACGTGAATAGATCTTGATCGTTACGCAAATTTGCTAAAACGGTTTCATTGTGTTGCGTCATTGTATCCTTCGAAAATCGATTTGCTGCAGGTTCTTGAAACAAGAGACATTCAACCTTGTCCTTTATAACTGATCCAATGTGTTCACAGACGTTCAGGTCAGGAGAATTTCCTGGCCATTCTTCATTTCCAAAGAAATCGATCTCATGGTTCCGCAACAACTGTTGAGTGGCTAATGCCTTAAAGCAGGGGGCCTTATCGTGCAGAAGTGTGACCTGATCGACATCCATAACATTGTTTGGGTTTCTTAGAAAAGGAATGACATGCTGGGATAGAATAATATCACGAAAATACTGTCCATCCCAACTCTGACCATTTGGCTTCAGCACCCACATGAGCTTTGCAGTGAACAAAAGAAACACACCAACACAGTCTGGACTTTTTAATAATTCGCGATAATGTTCATTGTCATCGATTTCATCTGGTGTTGTGGCCCCCACTCGATCATTTTGGTAGTTAGGCCGACGTGTTACGTGAACAAAAAATTCATCGGAGACAGCTAAATGCATGAAATCATCCACATCCCAATCTTCAAGATAATGGGCAAACCACATTCTGTCATCGAAGTTAAGTTGAGTTTTTCTTGGCTTTGGAAGTTCATGCAAGGCTTTAAACCTTGCCTATGACGGTACAGTCGAATGATCTCACCACTAACGATCTTTCCTCTCAACACTTCGATCTCTCTAGAAAGTTTAGCACAGCTGTTTTTCCGCTTACGCGTACCGCTTTCAATGATGTCCTTTGTTTCCTGAGAGAGTAGCAAATTTGGGCGCCCAGATTTGGTTGTATCCATTTCACATTTATCCAAAGTTTTATTCCAATTTCTTTTGACGGAGTCCTCACTTCTTCGCAACTTTTTGGCAACCCATGAACGTGTTATAAAGGTGGCTCCAGCATCACGAGCTTCCCGAAATGTTATTGCTCGTATGCGATCTATCACACGTTGCCCCTCCGAATCACCAATTAATTGAGAAGCCATTATATTATCACTTTATCAGCTAGAGTAATTTTAATACCTGCAATAAATAAAGAATTTTATATATTTTTATAATCACTAAAAACTATTTCGATATAAGTAAACATGTTAGCTGCAAATGGGGGAGCTAAGGTTTTTTTAAACCCCCTTACATAACTTTCATGGCGTGAAATGATGGATTAAGACATCTGATGATGTGTTTGTCTGGATTCAGGTGTCTTTCCAACCATGTCCTTTGTCTCAGACGATAGCTGTGTCAATACTGGTGCATTCAAGCAATACCTCAACAAAGCTTCTGGGTTTGTTGTTATGCCTGAAAGTCCTCCTCCTTTGTGGATTTTGTTCATATGTTCTTGTGCATGATCGACTCCTATTGCAGTGAAAGGGATCTTATTTTTCTTTACTGTGAACGATCCATGTTCGAATGTCTTCCATGCCTCAGGATCTATCTCTCTCAAATCGTATATGCGAGCCAAATACTCAAGAATATTTTGAGCATAGTTCAGTCGATCATATGCGAAAAAGTAAAAACATAACTTCTCGAGTGAAGCCAAGTGCAAGCGCCATGAACGTTGACGAGTTGCACGGATAAATTGGAGCAGAATAATCACTTGTTTCATGTAGCTCCTCGCCCATCTGAATAAAGGGCATCCCACATGTTGATCAAATTCTTCGAGCTTTGTAGGAAGACTGAGTGCCTCTATTTTAGCTTTAATTGTGGCATGACCTGAGCTATTTGACTCTTATCAGCGAAGGACTCAAGGATGAGACTTTGCAGTTCTTGCTGAATATCTGGATTCTTGTCGAAAAAAGCATCATACCACATGTCAGCAAGAGCTTGTAGTGTTGCCAAATGACATTCAATTGCCCGGTTGTGATGCTTGCCACTGATTATCTGGCACACAGTCACATTGGAATACATTTCAGCTTCCACCCATGCTTGATCAAGTCCGCTTCCTTCGACAGTTTGACGAAGGCAACGTAAGGCACATAATACATGAAACTGGCCAGGGTGTATGATCCATTTATTTTTATACGTGTCGTCTAGATATGGCAGTTTTAAGGCTCTTTTGTAGAGATCCATATCCATCCACACAGATACAGCTGGTGCGTTTTCTCCTCGGACAATCTTGTTTATTTTGTAGAAATTTTCCAGTCCTGTTATTAGAGTTGACCACTCCTGTGCCACATCATTAATGATGGGAAGTGGGTGCACGTTATCAGTTGTCACTTCCCTTTCAATTAGAACTGAATTATATGCTCCCATACTGGAACTTGTTGAGTTTCGTCCTGAGTTGTGTTGTCCCACATTGGGACGAACTTCGACACTTGTACTTGGGGTCACTGGGTCCTCTAGTTCTTCGTCATCTGCATGGTCCTCTGGACTCACGATGGAGGTCTCCTGTGGTTGATTTCACTCTATTGAAATATCTGGCCAGAAGCTGTCATATCAGTTTTCTTTACATTCTGACATTCCTCTTCATATTTTCGGAGTTAAAAATCAGGATAATGCGGACTTTCGCGTGGTTTGGGATTACTAGTGATGCGTTATTGGGGTACATCTATCAAAGACTTCGGAACATTGGTCAGCTTCTTGGCATCGACTGTGTCCAGATTTAGTGACTGTGTGGGTCTCTCATCTGTCTGTGAGAATGATTTCTCTTGATAAAATGGCTGTTGCTGTCCCATGGAAAGAGTTCTTTCCGTCAGGGGTATCAACTCTGCTGTCGATAATTATTGTCAAGGGAACCAATGATTTTGTTCTTCACCAGACCAGGTGGAATGTAAACATCATCATTTTTTGACATATTGTCCTTCACTGCACAAGCTATCTTCGATACATGTGTTGTTACATTGTTGTACGATATTACAATGCCAACATGTTGCAGCATGTCAATATGTTTTCTGCTTCGAACCGCGTGGTGGGAATGCAACGACATCCCGCACGTAAGAGGCGTTTCAATTGTTGATCGAAACCCAGAGCTCTCCGATTTTGGTGTATATGATACCTGTCTGTCTGATTTGTGTACTTGAATTATTTATTGAGCTAAATTCCGGCACAAATTGTCTAATGAAGTCTTTCGGTGATCACTTTTTACAGTGCCGGACCCCTCAATAATCCAGCGCAATAACGAATACAACTCGTGGGGAACATGGCTGTCATGAACTTCAACCAGTGAATCTCCATGGCTTCTTCTTTGTCTGTTGTATAGCTCCTCTGATTACTTTAGCAGTGTCAAACATCATCTGAACTGATTCTGCTGTGCCACATGCAGCTCGCTCTACTGCAGCTCCTCCAGATTTGTGTGTGAATCAAAGTTGGTTTGTTTAGAGCGGCTGGGCAGCTGAACTGTACATTGCTGCAGTGTTTCCGAATCTTCTTTAAGTGTTGACGAGATATCTTCACTTCATCTTTGCCGTGACTTTTTAGACAGTTCGTGTAATCATTCTCGGTATCTTGCATCGAAATAATTGTCCCATTGTCCAATGACATTTGCAGATCTGCAAAAAATCCAATTTCGCCAGCAATATATTTAACAGTGTCTTCTTCGTTGGCATTTCCACTGTCACTGGTATCTTGGCGTTTCGGTTGAGATAAATAACGTGCCCATTGCCTGGTCATGCATAGCTTATGATACATGGTCACGGGAGAGAGGATCGGACTCTGTATGACTTCAGCATAAAATACTTTCCAATTGTCATCGTCACTCTTTTGTACAATGTCATGTATTTGATTTCAAATATTCTCAGTGCTGCATGCATGTAATTTCTCTGTTCCATATCTTTGACAAAAGAAGCATAGACTTCTATCTAAAGAATGTTTTCGATCTAGTGAAAGATGAAGGCGTTGGTGGTTGTGCACTGTCAAAAGTAGATGCTGATGGACGGCCTCGTTTTCTTTTGAGAGGTGATATTGTTTGATTTGCTAGTGCCGCATCATATCGTATCTTAGCTCTACGTAGAAGTTCATTTTCTGTGCCAAAATGTTTTTTTTATTAAATCACTCGCTGTTACGTCCTTTTCTAGTCTTTCATTCACAGTTGTGTGTTTCTACAAAGGAATTTTTTAACTGTACTTTCAGAAGGGCTTTTTACTACGTCATTGTTTTTTTTTTTGGCATAGAATACAGAGTCTGTAGTTAGTTCTTGGCGTTTCACACCGGCGTCTTTTGGCTGGGGGCTGGTTACTCGGGGCTGATAGAGTACTCATTCTTCAGGCAGTGCACCCGTAATGAGAAGTAAAACATAATTAGAAATAACCATTAACCCTGATTAACCCTCTGGGGTTAAAATGGGGGAATATATATATATATATTATAATTCGCTTGAAAGCTATGCCCGTTGTGGAAGGGTTAAGAAGGAAGTTAAGAAGATGTAAAAAAAAATTTGGAGACGAGTGAAAGTTTAAAGCGAAGAAGAAGATAGGTTGAAAGGAAGGAAAGAAATTTAAAGATAGTGAAAACTTTAAAGTCAAGAGGAAGGAATCCGAGTGAAAAATCTACGATACTTTTATGCGCTAACAAATGCTTCTGACTTCTAGGGATTTAAAGCGAGATAAGCGTCTAGTCTCTTTTTGAAGGATTCGACCGAATTACTTTGAATAACAATGCCTGGCAATCCATTCCATAAATTAATTATACGATGGAAGAAAAAATTGTTTAGCTTCATTACAATTAAAATGTTTATCAACTGATTTGAGACCATTACCGCGAGTTTTGTCTGCATTTCTGAAGGTGAAATATTTTTGAGTGTCGACATTATCAAAACCTTTAATCATGGGTTAAATCTCATCGAATGAATGTTCCTTTTACGAGTGAGGATAAATTTAACGTTTCTAAACGGGTAGCGTATGACTCGTTTCTAAGTCTGGGAATCATCTTAGTAGCCCGTCGCTCCATTCGCTCTGTCCTCTCGTAAATATGGGGACCAGAACTGAACGCAGTATTGTAGGTAGGGGCGTACTAAGGAATTATACAATGTTAGCACTGTTTCCTCCGACTTAAATTCGAATGATCTACCAATAAATCCCAAGATTCTCTTTGCTTTTCCGACCGCCTCGATACATTGCTTCTCAGTTTAAGAGTGTTGGTAACAATAATACCTAAATCTTTCTTTTCACTTCTTTACACTTGTCAGTGTATTGTCACGTATAAAACACTTTTCTTTAACATTGTTAAATTTAGATATCCTTCCGATATGCAACGTCTTGCATTTATCTATATAAAAGTTCATTTGCCAAATTCCTGCCACTCGAGCAATTTATTAATATCTTCTTGAATCTGCAAACCGTTCTGCCGCTGATTTTGTTCATCCCCCAAGTTTGGCATCATTCGCAAATTTTGAAATTATACTGCTGTTAATTCTTATATCATTGTCATTGATATAAATAATAAAAAAAAACTGGTCCCAGAACTGATCACTGAGGCACGCCGCCAATTACACTTTTCCAGCTAGACGCTTTGCCATTAATGACCAGTCTTTGGTTACGTCCACTCAGCTAACTTTTAATTCATTTGAAAACATTACCATCAATTCTGTGTGAATGAAGTTTAGCTAATAATCTCATATGTGACACTTTATCAAACGCCTTCTTAAAATCGAAATATATAACGTCTACCATTTTACTGTCAACATGTATATTTGCAATATTATTAAAGAAATCGAACAGATTAGTAAGACAGGAACGATTACGTCGAAAGACGTTTTGTCCAGAACGATCGTCTCCATAAGCTTACCAACTATTGAAAGCAGACTGATGGGACAATAATTTCCCGGAAGCGATTTGTCCCCCATTTTAAATATTGGTGTAATGTTTGCAATTTTCTAATCGAATGGAACTTCTGAAGACTAACGATTTATTATTATTATTATTATTATTATTATTATTATTATTATTATTATTATTATTATTATTATTATTATTGTTGTTAAATATATACAGCATGTGAGAGGAAAAACTATTGCGCAGTTCATTTCTTTAAGTACCCTTGGGTAGAGCTTATCTGGACCTGGAGTTTTATTAGGATTAATTAATTTTACCCATGTCCGAAGGTACTTCAGTTTCACTAATGGTAAAATCGTTAAGCTTTAAATGATCATCACTGAGCATGATTATGGGAACGGGAATGTTGTTCATGTTTTCGTTAGTAAACACGAAAGAGAAGATTTTTTAAAACTTCCGTCATTTGTAAGTCGTCGTAAATTTGTTCGTTGTTTTCGCCTATGAGTGGACCAATAGTCTGCGAAGCTACTTTTTTAT
This sequence comes from Bathynomus jamesi, assembly GCA_023014485.1. Classification (NCBI taxonomy): domain Eukaryota; kingdom Metazoa; phylum Arthropoda; class Malacostraca; order Isopoda; family Cirolanidae; genus Bathynomus; species Bathynomus jamesi. Next base: position 41,960 of record JAJOZX010003728.1, on the reverse strand, counting down.
TCCTAACATAATTATAGAATTCCTTAGGATTATACTGTATATAGCTCATAGTTGCGCTTACTTTTTCTAAAAAAGATTTTGCTTCGCCTTCTCAATAGCATGTAGCATTTTCATCGGACAAATTATTTGTTTCTTTAAATTTATAGGTGTTCCTTTTAAACGTTAAGCTACTTTTAATTTCAGCATCCCACCATTTAAGTTTAACATACTTCGCCAGTCTCTTTTTACGCAATGGGATATTGATTCTAAACGTTTAAAATAATTAGAAAAAGAAATCCATGTTCCATTAACATCATCGCACGTTAGAGCCTAATCCCAATCATGTGTAGAAAGTTGCAGTTTCATGTCACGAAATTTAGCTCTCTTAAAATCCAAAATGTATTCCAGGCTCTCTGAATTATGAACATTAACTTTAAATTGAAATGTTATTTGTCTATGATCACTGGTGAAGTAGTAGTATCATCATCATCGGTTAAGTACAGGTCTGTACTTAAAACTAAATCTAGAATATTGCGTTCTCCAGTGGGTTCCTCGACCACTTGAAAAAGTGAACTTTCGAGCAAACCCTCGTACAGTCGAGGACCGGAATTAGACTGTAAAGGACCACCCTAATCCCCGCAAGGTAAATTAAGATCTCCCATAATTATCGCATCATGCTCGCTATTTACATAAAAATTAGTTCCTGAAGTATATTATCACTTGACAGTCTGAGAGGGAGGCCTATATGCTAAACCTATAATTAATTTTTTTTATGGGTTGTCTTTAATTTCAACAAACAATCGCATTTATATTATCAATTTTGCAATTTTTTTAATTATGGGTTTTAAGTGTGACAACGTATAGTACTGTACCACCACCCCTTCTTTCTATTCTGTCATTGTTAAATATCTCGTAACCAGGAATATGATGCGAGTATTCTCTGAGAAAATCTATGCTTTCTGTATTTAACCAGGATTCGGTAATTGCTACAACCTGAAATGAACAAATAGTTTATCCGATTTAAATCTTAAATTTCGAGCATTATATAAAATACATTTTATAAAATTTTGAGTATCGCAGTAGAATCTGCCTGAAAACCTGTCATGCTTCCCAACGGCATGTTCAGATAAGAATACTGTAATTAAACTACAAAAATCAAACGTTAATCCCAACATTGTGTAAACCAGTATGAATGTAATGTATATTCTATGTAATGTGTTCTTTCTGAATAAAGTTACGCCGTTTTTTGTCTGAAAAGACATCGCAGAGCTATGTAATAGTCTACCAAGACGAGATGCTTCCACGCCATTCAGGTGAAGACCACGCAAAAATGAGTCCTTTTTATTAGAAAAATGACTACAAATCGGTGAATTCAACATTTTCCTGTTCCGAAGGGACTTAAGAATATTATTCATGTGGGTAGCTCTGCGGAAAAAGTTGTCGGATCCTGCGATTCTTGAGAGAATTCATGAAAAAAATTAATTTGTGTCCTATCCTTTAGAGTCCACATCAGCCACTTGTATTTATTAGCCCCCTCTGACCTGTAAATCTTAACATCGTTAGTCTCAACATGCACAATAAATATTGTATTTTCATCAGCATCTTTACCAAATTCGTCTATGGAGTCCGTCATGTCATCAACACGGGCTCCAGGATAGCAGTACCTCCTCCAAGTTGGGTTCCTGCCACAGAACTCCTGTAATTGCCTTTGAATAATACAATCACCAGCTAGCCTAATCTGCATATCATTCTGCTCTGGCTCTAAGACAGAAATTCTATTGGTTGTAACTATTCTTGAGTAAGGTTTTTGCTGACTAGGTCGGCCCCATTTCGAACTGGCTCAAACGGTCGATCCCCCGAAGGGGAAAGGGGGGCGGGAATGACAACTGGTTGGGGATTCATCGTAGATTCTTCGTGCGATCTCCGTCCAAACTCTCTGAAACAAAATCCTGAAGGGAGTTAAACCTAGCTCGGGGCCACAATCAGAAAAAATTTTCTCACGAAAAATTAAAATTAATTTCCAAATCTAACAGGTAGGCTGAAGAGTCTGGAAAGAATTATGAATTAGCGACGTGAAAATAGTAAAGAAGAGTTGGGAAATATCAAAGGAAGGAATTTCTACACATACAATTTTTTTTTATTAGTAATTGAGAGGTCAATCTAGGGCAGGGGTTCTCAAGCTTTTTGCAGTGCGACCCCATCCAGTGCTGTCATCTGTCCAGGGCGACCCCAAGTTGTTAAGGTATATATATATATATATATATATATATATATATATATATATATATATATATATATACAGGGCGTCCCAAAAAAATGTATACACACTTTAACAGCTGATAGCTCAATTGATGTTTCTTTCTTTCCAAGTTAAACCCATTAGAATTAATAATGGCAGTCAGACTAAGCTTTGAACAAAGGAAATTCATTCTAAAATGCTACTGGAAGTGTGAAAACGCAGTTGAAGTGCAAACACAGTTTAGGAGTGAGTTTCAAACGGATCCACCAACGCGACTTACCATCAATCGAATTAGAGATAAGTTTGAAGCCGATGGAACTGTTCAGAATGTCCACAAGAAGCGTTCCGGAAGACCACGGACATCGACAAGCCCCACAAAGCAAGAAAGAGTACTGGAAACGTATCACCAAAGTCCAAGAAAATCTGTGCGGCAAGCGAGTCGTGAGGTAGGAATTTCAGAATCGTCTGTCCAACGCATTTTGAAGCGCTGTCAATGGAAAAGTTACATTCCAAGATTAGTCCATGCTATTAATGAAGATGATCCGGACCGAAGAGTGGAGTATTGCGAGTGGTACTTGGCACGATGTGGATGTGGATTGGACGAAGGGGTTTCGTAGAAGACCCTCCGCGTTCACCAGACCTCACACCACTAGACTTTTTTTTATGGGGATACTTAAAAGACAAAGTCTACGCTATAAAACCTGCAACAGTCGCTGAATTGAGAGCAGCCATTGAACGAGAATGCACACAAATACCAAACGAAATGTTTCGTGATGTTTGCGATTCCATTGCTTCGCGTTATCAGCAGTGCCTGGACCAGAACGGACGTCAGTTTGAAAACAGGCGTTGACAAAACAATTAAATAATGTCTGTAGATTCTATTACATTTTGAAAATGAAATGTATTTTAATAAACACTGCCTTTATAAGTATTTAAAGTGTGCATACATTTTTTTGGGACGCCCTGTATATATATATAACGGTGATTCTATTACTACATCAGTTTATAGGAAACCCACTTTCACTGGTTTGGGCATGAATTTTTTTAGTTTTACTGATTTCAACTATAAGATGTCTTGTATTAAAACTCTCCTGTTCAGAGGATATAATTTGACCTCTAATTTTACCTTACTTAATGATGAATTTAATAATCTAAGATCATACTTTACTAATAATAGTTTTCCTGTTCAATATGTAGACAAACTAATTAGATCCTTCTTAAATAATGTTTATAGCCCTCAACTTCCATGTATTACAGTGCCGAAGGATATAAAATATTTCTTGGTACCTGAAATGGGTCCCTTGAATAAGGAATTTAAGCTTAAATTTACAAAATTGTTAAGGAAATTTTTTATCATACTGATTTCCGCATCATATTTATTAATAAAACGTCTTTAGGTAGCTTTTTCTCAGCGAAGGATCGAACCCCTGACTCGTTGCGTAGCGGTGTTGTATATTTATTTACCTGCCCTAGGTGTCTCCTTGGGAATTACATCGGCAGCACTGTTCGCTCTCTCAGGGCTAGATTTTATTCGCATATGGAATAAGTGGCCGAACAGGTAAAATTTTAAAAACTAAGGAAGCCTCCAGCATACGTGAACATAGCATCAAATGCAAAATTGATGTCACTTTAGACAATTTTAAAATTCTTGGTTGTAATACTTGTCCCAACTCACTAAGAATTTTAGAATCCCTTTTCATTAAAGCATTGTCCCCTAGTCTGAATGTTGACTCATCGTCCGTCCTCTCAATCTGCTATGATCCCTCCTCCTTCCCCAATTCCTTATAATCCCTCCTTCCCCTATCTCCCTCGCCATCTTTCATTCCCGTCTCTCTGCTCAAATTAGTCGGCCTCGGATACTGCTGTATAAGGTAGATAGCTCCATTGTTCCAGTGTACTATTGGTAATTTTTCCAGTGTATTAATTTCACATTTACTACATGTATTTAAAAATAACTTCTTAATTTTGATATGTAAATCTGTATAACTTAGAACTTAACCCTCTTTTCTCAGTCTTTTAAAATTTGTCTTTACGAATAGGTTATAGAAATTTCTGTTTGTTTTTCATTCAATATTGATTTTAATTTCACATTGTTATTAAACAGCCTGAAGATGAGCGTATTGCTCGAAACGTTGCGCAATAAAGAAGACTTTTCATGGCATTTACATTTCTCCTTGTCATTGGATTTCTACTAAATATTATATATATATATATATATATATATATATACAGGGTGGGCGGAAAGTAGCTCCCTATTTTGGATTGGTAAAAAAATACGTATATTATCCATTTTTTCAGAAGAAATAATATGAAAAGGTAGGCATACATGGTAGATTTTCTCTAAAATTCAATGTGGGCTCCAACTCTTTCCACCAGCTTCTGGAGCCGCCCAGGAATGGCGTCCACTGACTTTAGCAGGAACTCCGGCGGGATGGAGGACATGACTTCCCGAATTCGGTCCTCCAGTTCTTCCAATGTCCTCGGTTTGGTGCGGTAGACTTCTTCCTTTACCCACCCCCAAAGAAAGAAGTCGCACGGTGTCAAGTCGGGGCTCCTGGCTGGCCATTGATGTGGACCACGACGACCCATCCAACGCCCAGGGAAGTGGGCATCCAGCCACTCACGGACAACAAGAGCGAATGGCCAGCCAGGAGCCCCGACTTGACACCGTGCGACTTCTTTCTTTGGGGGTGGGTAAAGGAAGAAGTCTACCGCACCAAACCGAGGACATTGGAAGAACTGGAGGACCGAATTCGGGAAGTCATGTCCTCCATCCCGCCGGAGTTCCTGCTAAAGTCAGTGGACGCCATTCCTGGGCGGCTCCAGAAGCTGGTGGAAAGAGTTGGAGCCCACATTGAATTTTAGAGAAAACCTACCATGGATGCCTACCTTTTCACATTATTTCTTCTGAAATAAATGGATAATATACGTATTTTTTACCAATCCAAAATAGGGAGCTACTTTCCGCCCACCCTGTATATATATATATATATATATATATATATATATATATGATACACACAGACCGTGCATGGAGCGAGGAACTCTTCTTGGATAATTAAATCCACTATAGTCCGAATAAGTAATGGTAAATGACAAATACCAAAATTTTCTTTTTCATGATGCTAGCCCGACGTGGGCAACGGGTCATTGGCAAAGAGGTCCCAAAAATATAGCTTCCCTCACCAGCTATCTGCAAAGCAGATAGGATCCAGCTTTGGGACAGGATCTAGGGTTTAAACTTTAAACCAACCGAGCCCAGGCGTGAAAACGTGAAGGCAGCGAGTCTTTTGCTTATATTGAGGTTCTAAATGTAGCTGGGCTAGGCTGCTTTAAACGCTGGATCCTACCCGCAGATAGCTGATGAGGGAAGCTATATTTTTGGGACCTCTTTGCCAGTGACCCGTTGCCCACGTCGGGCTAGCATCACGAAAAAGAAAAATTATAGTATTTGTCATTTAACATTACTTATTCGGACTATAGTGGATTTAATTATCCTAGAAGAGTTCCTTGTTCCATGCACGGTCTGTGTGTATCAAAAAATCTCAGGGAACCATTCTGAGTTCATTCCCATACCACACACACACACACACACACACACACCTCGTTAACCTTTGGTTAGCTTCCTCCCGAATTGTTCATTCTGACGAAGGTCAAGCTTTTCACTCCACCTTAGACCTAGAGTTTAACGTGGAATCCGAACCATGCCCCATCAGCAGCCCAGCGTCTTAACCACTAGGCCACCTAGGGTACCCATTTATCTACCAACCACTTTCTTTATTGTGTGGAAGGATGAACAGCTAGGTTTTGCTGCGTGCTGGCTGCCATCGGGTCTCGAACATGGGGCTGATGGATTCGTAGTCAGCGACGCTAACTACTACTACACCGAGGCGCATATATATTTAGGGGGTGTCGAAACATATAAAAAATCGAGTTTCTCCAATTCCACAGTATCAGTATGCACGTAGTTGGAAATGATGATCTCAACATCTTGTAAAAAAAAAAATGAGTATATGCGACCCCCCCTTACCCCTTCCATAGCATCCCCCCATTTTACTCTCCACAGATATAAACCCCAAATGTGACAATCATGCATTATATTAAGTCTTATTAAGTAGATTAGATTAATTTGGGTAGATTACGTGAATTATATAAATTGTCACGTTTTTTTGTTTAGTTTCAGATTGTTATTTTCAGATTATTTATGATTGAATGAGTTATGATTTAATTCCGAATGAGTTATATTAAATTCAGATTGAATGATTCAGTTGCTAGAATTTAACAATTAGTTTCTTGTTATTAATGCTACTAGGCCTAAATAAGTGAAATCATGGCGACAAGAAGCAAAACGCACAATTCAACATTTGGTCACCCTGCAGAATTTCCACCTTGAATGACTCCTTCAAAGGCTGATGTATTTAGGCATTATTTATTGGTAATAAAACGAGAAGAACTGATTTCGAAAGGTTCTAGAACAACAAAAGAATGTTACAGAATTGTCACTAAAGATGTGGAAGCCATTTGGGAGAAGATTTCCTTTCCACATATAGGATTTGAAGGAATAGCTATAAAAGTTGAACGATTGATAAAATCTGCAGCAAAGCTAAATAAAGTACCATTAAAACAAAGAAACAACAGTTTCAGCAGAAGGTGGAGACATTCGATGAAATGTTTGATATTTGCACTTGTACTTGTACTTGTACTTGTTACGATAAAAAAAATCAGTCGAATGGATTGCAGATGTGATATTAGAGTTCCAATGATTGAGTGGGAGTCTTTTGTGGGGCAGAAACAAAGAAAAACGAACTAGGACCAATCGACAGAGTAACGACTTCCACAAGAAAAAGGACTCACGATAGAGTTAAAGGATTAGAAATAAGAGCCAAGATAAGCCTAGATATGAATGTCGTCTCAACCAGCAAACTGGACCCTTTACATATTATGGAAGATGATAGCATGGAAATTGATGATGACAGCGACGATATTGACTTTGTTCCGGATTTTGAGCTGAGAGAAAACCATCAGAAAAGAATTATTTATGATAACTTAACAATAACAGCAGATAGATACCGTGTAAGTTACAGAGCTACTGCACTGTAGGGTGTGTCAATTTGGGAGGTGAAAATTAATTTTTGCCAATTCCTTCACTGAGGAGTTTTAAAAATGCTTTTGGATGTGAAGAATTCAAATCTGCTATTATTTTTGTGATTGCTCAACACTTAGCTTGGTAAATCTACGTTTGATTAAAAAGCACATAAATTGCTCTCGGAAAACAACATTTATTAATTTTAGCTTCTCAAAATGTCAGGTAATGCTATAAAAATGTTAGTTTCTCTGCATAAAACATATCCTAGTAATCATAAAACATATCCTTGTAATCATAAAACAACATTAGAAAGTAATGACATCAGCAAAAAAAAATATTTAAACAAGAAGTTTCATAAAGTCTTGCTTTGATTCGTTCTTGGACATTAGCCACCGACTTGCTTCTTGGCCTCTGATATAGCCCTCACGTTTCTCATGTGTATACACCCTGCCTGCTGCCTCTGTGACTTGTTTCACACATCTCTCTATTGACTGAGCATGACAGGGCCACTGTGGAACTTGCATAGGCTTGTCAAAGAACTTCTTTACTTCCGCTGTAGTCAGTTTACATGTCAAAGGAGGTTCAAATACCCCGTCAGACCAGTCTGTCAGCTCCAACACGGAAGAAGCACTGGGGTTGATGGAAGGTCTTCCTGGGACGTACAGAAAGATCTCCAAGTGTGTCATTATCTCCACCCCTCATGTCAACAATCTTTTGGACACCAGCTCTCCTCTCCTCACTGTCATCTGAGCACAAGAGTGTCTGGATTATCATTTCGCTGAATGCATACCATGCTGAGCGCTTGATGGTTGGCAAAACAGCATCCACTACAGCCTTCTTTTGCAGCCTAACTAGCCGCAGCTGAAACAAGATGTGGCGTGGGCCTTCCACCCAAGAGTGTTTTACTTTGATGTTGAACCAACAGGGGTAGTACACACCAACAATGTATTCCACTATCAGTCTTAAGTTGTTGAGGGTTTTGCCTTTAAGGCCATGTTTTGAAACCCATATGCGACAAAGCCCGTTTGCTGTTGTCAACCACCTTGAATGGCTCACTGGACCAATTTCAAGAAGGGCCAGATCTGTGGGAAGTTCTCCTGTCTTATGGCCTGTGTGATCCTATACCCGTACGCTTGATCAGTAGAGAGATCCTTTACGACATTGTCACTCAGTGAAGTAAGAGGCTCTCCAATTGAGAGTTTGGTGAATGAAGGATCATTTTCAAGTTCGGTTGCAGTGTCTAGCATCTTGCCAATGTTACCTGTCCACTTGTTGTTAGACAAGTCTTCCCATCCAGTGCTGTGATCAAGTGTCGCAGGGGTAACTCGTTAGTGTGGAGGGCACAAACCAACCAGATCAGCTTACGGCAAAGCTTGACCTCTACCAAATGCATGGAACCACCCTCCCAGCCAGTGTTAACATTTGTAGAATCACCTCCAATGGCCTGCAGGCTTTTATCAATGCCCTCCTTCTTCATGAAATCTACAAGATTATCAGCAATAACTCAGCAGGTTTTTTTCTCGTTGAGCCTTTCTCAGGAGTGAAGTGGTAGAGATATCTTCCACCTGGCTCACTGCACACAATAATGCTCTTCTTTGATGATGCTGGGGAACTGACGATCTGAATTGTCTGCTTTCAGCATAACTTGTTGTATCTTGACGGCCGTCAAAGAAGATGCAGTCAATTTCACACTTCTTACAAAGATCATCAAATTCCTGATTCAGGGATCTCATAACTTTTTCTTGGGCCCTCTTGACTTTATTGTGATCAACTACAAGTCTCTTGTCTTCTTCAGTGATCAAGCCAGCATCCATAAAGGCAGCAGTGGTGATGGCAGCTGTGGCACGCAGGCCAACACCATATCTGATGCTATGCATAGCAACATTAGGTATTTCTAATGTGTTGTACTCTGGCTTTTTATTGGAAGTTGAAGACGTGCTTGGTATTTCTAATGTCACTTCATAACTTCCATCCTTTCCATCTTGAGCATGAGCTATTTGTTCATTTTCATCATCAGAGAAAATTATTCCATTGGATGGCATTGAAACATCCTGCTTACTTGTCTGCTTATATTCAGCAAGCCTTCTTCTTTCGTCGTCTTGCCGCTTCTGCTTTTTGACTTGTCTGTTGTGCTCAGGTTGATCTGGCAAGCCAATCTGATGTGGTCCAATAGAACCAGACTTGTCTCTCTGACCTTTAATGAAAGCAAGTTCCTTCACAGGGATCTTCATCTCCCTAGGGCATGTACAGTTAATGCGAGTTTCGTTTTTGCAACCAGCATCTGCAAGACAGCCAAATTCAGAGCAGAGAACAATTTTACACTTGCAACTGAGGATGTCAAAAAGCTTGTCAAGTTTTGCAATGAAAGCCTCTTTGACATGTAGCTTTCCTCTCCCAAGAGATGTTTTTGGCCTGCTCCCAGCTCTCTTGGATCTTGTTTAAGATTGTGACTCGTGAATTTACAACAGGGGCTACAAAAAACTGTTTGCTCGTTCCCACTTTTCAAGCACTTTAGGGTAAATGGCCTTTGCAAGACTGGCTGCTGGGTAGTTTCTCACATCCTCACCACTTTGTTCTCTTAGCAGTAGCCCATATTTCAGAACGTCTCGCAGAGTTGGGAGTTCAGAGGGCAACAACTCTCTACCAGTTCCAATTAGGTTGCTCATATGTGTGAATGTCCCCAGTCTTGTCCTCCTTTTAGAAGCCACTGTAGGTCAATTCCCACTGGTTAGGATGGTAGCACTGACGGACAAGTAATCTTCAGCACACTGATGAATATGTTTCAACCTGTGAAATAAGCAAAAACAGCAGTGCATTATATATACAGCATATATAATTATTAATATAATAATTATTATATAATTCCACAAAAAATAAAAAAAGTATTTTTATGTAGCTTCTTACCAAGCAAAACTAAATTATATTAAATTAACAAAAATATCTTTAGAATTCCTAAGTCATGCTGCAACTTTTTAGCATCCCTCATATTTGGAATTTGAAAGTTGAAAAATTCGACACACCCTACTACTGCAGCTATAGTAAATGCAGCTTTGAAGGATGGGAATATTAGACAAAACCAATATGTTGGATAGGAAAAAAGTGGAAAGAGAAAGAATACTTGTGGGTAAAAAGAACATAATCAAAGTGAAATCAGAGAACACACAGATTGAACGCATCTGATTTGATGGTAGAAAAAATCAAACTAAGACGAAGGGAATGGAGTATGAAGAACATTATGTAATAGTCAAAGAACCTGGTGATGTTTACATGGATCATATAGCTCCAAATAACGGAACTGCTTGTTGTATTGCAGATGAAATAATAACTTTTATAGTTGATTCTCAAAGCAAAGAATCCCTCAAAACTTTGCTCTGCGATGGTACACCAGTGAACATTGGCAGGATTGGCGGAGTGCTAAAATTGATTGAATTATATCTGGACAGGCCGGTACAATGGCTGATTTGCCTTTTGCATGCAAACGAACTGCCCTTCAGGCACGTATTTGAAGCAATTGATGGAAAAACTTCGGGACCAAACACCTTCAAAGGTTCTCTTGGAAATAAACTCCGAGAGGATTTGACCAAACTGGATATAGTTGATTATACCCCTGTAGAGGGCAAGATTAAAGAAGTTTCGGCCAATATTGTTAAACGTTTCAGCAGTGACCAAAAATATGTGGGTGAAATGTGCATTAGCATACAATATGGACGCATCTCACAAGCGTTAGCCACCAGATTCCCAGGTGCACTCCATCATGCAAGATGGCTAACACGAGCAAACAGGATCCTGCGCTTATATGTCTCTACACGGAATCCAGACAAAAACATCCAAGACTTAGTAAAAATTATAATGCTGGTTTACGCTCCAGGCTGGTTTGTTTTGGATAAAGTCTCATCCAAAGACAAATGAGGGAGCATCTAATTTTTGGTATATCATGCACTTGCTTGAAGGCTTAGATAAAAAGCATCGGATGATTATGGAGCGTGTCCTCAGAAATAACACCTATTTTGCCCACCTAGAGAATATCTTACTCTCAATGATAACAGACACAAGAAGAGAGGTCAGAGAGCTGGCTCTTCAGCACATCATTCGAGCAAGAACTAGGAGCACCAATGCGAGAAATTTTGAGCTGCCAAAAACACTGAACTTTGAAGCAGACGATTATCCTAACATGATCGACTGTGACAACGAAACCATCACCCCTCCACCTATTTTACAGAATTTGACAAATGATGATCTTCTTAAAGTTCGAAATGAGCCACTTCAGCTTATTCCTTTTCCCTGTCACAGCCAGGGAGTAGAACATGCTGTAAATGTGGTAACAGAAGCATCACAAGATAGAATTGGTTACGAAAACAGACATAAATTTATTTTGAATGTACTGGAGTCGAGAAAAGAGCTACCTGTGTTCCAACGGAAAGGCCAGTGGTGTCAGTAATTTACGATTTTAAATTTCTTAAGGTGAATATTTTGGTTTTAATATGCTTGAATTGATTCTTTAAGTAATATACGGAGAGATATTTATTATATATATATATATATATGTAAAGAACGACGCTTTGTATAGGAGAATATTCCGCGCAAGACGAGAGCGAAAGAACGAAACAAATGAAAAAATGAGGTAACCACCCAGGAATCGAACCCGGGATCTTCCGATTGCCGGTCAGATATGATAACCATTACACCACGGGCCTCACTCAATCAAATGTCGTAATTCCTCTACATGCGCGCATGTCGCCGGACAGGTTCTAAGAACGTTCAAGAGAAGGGACAGGACAGTAATGATTCCCCTGCTAAAAACACTGATTATACCAAAACTTGAATACTGCTTAGTTTTGACGTCCCCATATAAAAAGGAAGAAACTAATAAACTAGAAGAAACGCAAAGGCATTTCACAGCCAAGATTGATGGCTGCAAAGAACTCAACTACTGGGAAAGACTACGTAAACTAAATCTGTACTCACTGGAAAGAAGAAGAGAGAGGTACATCATAATCTACATATGGAAAATGATCGAAAAACTGGTACCAAACCTAAAACTAAACCCAATTACCATTCAAACAACACTGGAAAATAGGAAAGGCAGAATGTGTAGTGTTCCCAAATTAAAAGCACGACAAGGGACCTCCTCAACCCTGAAGGAAAATAGCTTGGTTGTCAGGGGGCCAAGACTTTTCAACCAGCTTCCTAAGGACCTCAGAAACGTAACGGGGGTCAAAGTTGAAGTCTTCAAGAAAAGACTGGATGCCTGGCTCAGGACAGTACCAGATGAGCCGGGCGTGCCTGGCTATGTACGGTGGAGAGCGCAAGAAAGCAACTCGCTCCTCCACCAGGCCAGACCTAGAGGCGGGGCCGCCAGCTTGACCTCCGTGTGAAGAGAGACCAACACACGAAACAACATAAGGTTCATAAGGTATAACTTAAACTTTACTTAAATCATTATTTACTTTAATCTTTGTCATTTATCAGGTATTTTATTCAAAGAATTGGTTTCAATTTCATTTCAATTTAAAAAAAGGGTGGGGCATATACAACGGGTAGGGGGGGGAGCGCATAGCGGTGTACTTACAGTATGTTGTTTAGGGGCCCAAAGGAAACTCCGAGCAGTGTGTAGAATAAGAATATAAAATTTCGACCCCCCCCGTAATATATATATATAATATATATATATATATATATATATATATATATATATATATATATAAAATAGGGTGGGCCAAAAAAGAACTAAATTACCCTGATTTTGAACAATATAATTTTAACTTTATCAAATGTTTTTTGTACATTCAATATATGTCCTGCATAGAATTTCATGGTCTATCTCGTGGTGAAGTTGGATTTTTGCTAATGTAACCATTATTTTGTAATTCGCTGTTATATAGACAAGGGTAGAAAAACTTTGTTTCTATACAGCTACCTGAGTCCAAGATTATGCGGAATGTGCCCTCCTCCATTATCAATGCACGCTTGCAACCTTGACTTCTCCCTTATCGACGGCAGTACCGCATGAAGGATTTTTTCTTGGTAATAAACAGCAGTGATTTTGGCATTTTGATCAACAAAAACAATCTCTGACTTCCCTAACTTTGAAATAAAGATGAAAACCATGACTTTTTGAGAAAAATGCGGACATTCACTGCAAAGTCGATCTAGACTGATAGATTTTTTGTCTTGTCTTCCATAAAGTCGGTCATTTTGTGTTTATATTGTTGAAGCAATCGTAAAGGTCTTCTCGTCGCTGAACCATATTTTCGACACTTCTCTGTCTGGGAATCGATATAACAGCACGACATTTTTTAACTCTTGCTTGCTTATTTGATGCAGAGAGCTTATGAACTTTGACTCTTTTAAGACATTTAAGACCCACATCATCTTTTACAATACTGTACAACGAACACCAGGGCGAGAAATATCAGTAGTTTTTGAAATTTCTCTAACGGACTTGTCGGTGTTGGGCCGTTCTTCTTGACTGCATATCATGGATGAAACCATGTCAATCTTTTCCTCAGTACGTAATGTTTTTGGCCTTCTACTGCATTCTTTTCGTTTGGTCGACCCTGTGATACCGATTTTCTTTGAGATATTGAAGTCCAGGTATCGTCCATCGTTTATTTGGAATCTCTCTCTCCATTCGTTTTGCACCCCAGTGTTTCTCCTTAACGCAGGTTCAATATTCAATGCTTCATCTTCCAAAGATTATTTCATTGTTATAACTTGTTCACCAACTATAGCAGATTGATGATCTGAAATGAAAAAGGAAATAAATTAATTATTTTGTGTAAAAATTAGGAAAATTTATTATTTATGGAGAAACTGACTGTCATCTGAAAGTATCAGTTGCTGACTTTGACCGCCTTTCAATTGAGCACCGTATTCTGATACCTCCCTCCCAGTTGTGAGCCTGTACCTCTACTCCTGGGTCATTGAATCTAGATTCAAAGCCAGCGTTTGAAAGAGTAAAAGTAAGGGTACAATATACGGCCTCAGCAGTAAGATCAGATTAATAATATATAAGGTGAGCCACAATTTTTTTTCAAAAGTTGGCTAATAGTTTTTTGGCCCACCCGGTATATATATATATATATATATATTATATATATATATATATATATATATATATATATATATATATATATATATATATGATAGACACAGGCAGTGCATGGAACAAGGAACTCTTCTGGGATAATTAAATCCACTACAGTCCGATTTAATTATCCCAGAAGAGTTCCTTGTTCCATGCACTGTCTGTGTGTATCATAAAAAACTCAGGGGACCATTCTGAGTTTATATATATATATATATTATATATATATATATATATATATATATATATATATATATATAAATTATTTCACGAAGGTAACACGTGAAAAATATTTATGATGAATAAAACCACGAAGGAAAGGAAACACAAAATGGTGCTCAAGGCAAAACGAACTTTCTATCGTGTCAATATTAACACTCGTACTTTGTCAAAAAATATTTTAGTACTTCCATTTTTCCCGGGCTTTTTTGGCATTGCTAATGTACTTAAACTTTTGGATATTAATGTAGTATTTTCATATAACAATATTGTGAAAAATATCATAGTAAAAAATAGCCCTACCAATAATTCAGGCATTATCTATAAAATTGGTTGTAAACAATGTGATTCCTTTTACATAGGTCAGACGGGAAAGGATTTGCACACACGTATAAAACAGCATCAATATTCCGTTAGAACAGGACAGTTGTCCAGTGCCCTTTTTGTCCATTTGTCAGAGTTAGCCCACTGTATTGATTGGAATAATGCTTCAGTTTTATTCCATTCAAGCAACATTGTTAATAGAAATATTCTTGAGTCTGCCATTATCCAACTTTCAAATAACTTCAACATAAGCAAAGGTCTTTTTCAACTCGATCCTGTTATGTTGAATTCCTTTAAAGCAGATTTAGATAAGAAGTGTAAAACATTAAATCTTTGGTAAACTTGTCTTCTACTTTATTAACTTTTAATTTGCATTTTATTTTTTTATATATATCGAAACCTGACCATAGGCAGCAATGTGTTAAAACCCGGACAGAGTTCTAGTATAAATTTGTATTTTTATAATCCATTTGATCTTGTGCTAAAAATCGATTAACTTTTAATTTGCTTTTTTTTTTTTTTTTTATATACAGTATATCGAAACCTGACCATAGGCAGCATTGTGTTAAAACCCGGCAGAGTTCCAGTATAAATTTGTATTTTTATAATCCATTTGATCTTGTGCTAAAAATCGATATTTTTCCTTAGAATCTGTACGCCTCATTGGTAATCCTTTAAGGTTTTAATTTTTAATTTTTTATTATTTTTACTTCTCTGTTTATTGTATATATATGTATGTATGTATGTATGTATGTATGTATGTATTTGTATATATAGATATGTATGTATGTATATATATATATATATATATGTGTGTGTGTGTGTGTGTTATTTATTTTTTCTTTTTTCTTTCTGTAACCTATATATAGGCTTAACCTTTTTATATACTTCAGTGTTCCTGAGGATGTCATTAGACGAAAGCGCTTGAGCACCATTTTGTGTTTCCTTTCCTTCGTGGTTTTATTCATTATATATATATATATATATTATATATTATATAATATATATATATATATATAATAGTGGCGTTCAAAAGTCTGCATCCACCTTATTGTAAATTGTACAAATATGATAATTACAACAAAATTTGATTTTTTATTGTTACATTATTTGCTTCTAAATGTAATTATTATAAATTATTAAAGAAATTAACAATTTAATAGCATAATCTTATTAATAATCGATATGACCTCCTTTTGCTTTAATGACAGCTTCCATTCTGTGAGGCATAGATTCGACAAGTTTCTGGATAATATCTTGTGCTATGCCGTTCCAGCATTCTTCTACATTCTCCCAGAGAGAATCGAGAGAAGTTATATTCTTTTTAGCTTTCAGACTTCTAATGGTTCCAAAGATACTCTATTGGATTGAGATCAGGACTTTTGTGGAGGAAACTTCATAATTTGTAGAACACCTTCATCTTTTTATTGTTGAGATAGTTCATGCAAAGGTTAGAACTGTGTTTTGGGTCGTTCTCCTGCTGGAAAATGAATCCTTGACCACAAAGCCTCAATCCTGATGATACTGCATGTCTCACTAGTATGGAGTGGTACTTCTCTTAAATTGTAAGAGTGTAAGTGATTCTGTGAAGATCTCCAACTCCAGAATAACTGAAACAACCCCAAACTTGAATGTTGCTTCCACCATGTTTTACTGAATGTTTTATGCAGGGATGAGGGATCTATCAGTTTTTCGTTGGTTCTACGTCTAACATAAACTCTTCTATGAGATCCAAAAATTTCCACTTTTGATTCATGAGTAAAAAGAACTTTTTTCCAGTCGTCTACGGTAAAATTTCGATATTCTCTCGCCCACTCCAATCTTTTAACCTTATTTTGTTTCCTCAGTAGTGGTTCGGACACAGCAACTCTGCCATGGAGACCAGCTTTTATGAGTCTTCTTTTTATAGTACTTGTACTTATTGGAGAGTCCCGTTGTTCATTTAACGGTTCCTGAATCTGTGTAGCTGTGGCTTTTCTGTCATGCAGTGATGTAACCTTGATGTAATGATCCTCAGAATCAGTAGTCACTTTAGGTCTCTATATCTGCTTATAGTTCTTTGGACGGCCACTTTTGAAACGTTAATTTTTGCTGTGAGATCTGTCGTTGGGACATTCCCTCTCTTGAAAGGAGATTATTTATTTTTTTTTCTACATGTTTCGGCCACGCTGATTACAGATTTGGCATCGGATTTGCTCGAAAAACTAGTTTTTATGATATGGTCATATTTAAAAATCTTACTTTTTAAACGCCATTTTTTTAAGCTTTTTCCTGAAATAGCAAAAGTAATTTAAAGTGCAAAATTCAAAATGTCCTCAAAACTGGAGTTTATTAGTAATGTTTTTATTGGTTAAGGCCAGTTATTAAATATTTGTGCACATTTTGTTATTTCTGTTTATAAATTTTTTTTTTGTATTTTTCAGATATTTGAATTAGAATTATATGGTGATGGCTACCAATAGGCCCTGTAGACACACTGCAAGATTCATTTTGTTATGTTTGCGGCTATTACATCAATCCAAAGCAAGTAAAGCACAAAATTGACACGGGAACGAAGTTTTGTACAGCATATCACGCTTACTTTGGCATGCCCATGGGCGATCAAGATAAATCATGGGCACCTCACTTTTGCTGTGGAAGCTGCCGTTCCACATTAGAAGGATGGCTGCGAGGTACCAGAAAAGGCATGCCATTTGCTATTCCTCGCATTTGAAGGGAGCAAACCAATCACCATGATGATTGCTACTTCTGCATGGTAGACATTTCACTCTACGAGAGAGGTAAAGGTCGAAAAAATGTCCTATATCCAAATATCCCATCTTCTATTGCTCCAGTCCCCCATAATGAAGAGTTACCCGTTCTATGCCCACGATAGAGGAAATAGAAGAAACGCCTTTAATATCCTCAGATGAAGATGTTGACTTCGAGGCAAGCTCCATTACGTCACCCCATTTCCCCAACCAGAAAGACATAGACGACCTAGTCAGGGATGTAAACCTTACGAAAACCAATGCAGAAATTATGACGTCCCGTCTTAGAGTGGAATCTTTTGGACCCAAGTTTCAAGATCTCTCTCTACGGGAAGAGGCTTTGCGATACGCTTCTTTTACTCCTGTTTGCATCGAGCTCTCTCTGCTACTGCTGTGATGTGAATGGCCTTTTGCTGAGATAGGAATTGAATACAGCCCTGATTAGCATTTGTTTATTGACAGTTCAACTAGAAGTTTAAAAGGCGTCCTACTACATAATAGAAACATGTTTCCATCTATTCCTGTGGCTCATTCAGTTGAATTGAAGGAAGAATATGAAAATGTAAAGCAGTTGCTAGACAAAATAAACTACAGTGAACATAGATGGGGTGTATGTGGAGACTTTAAAATGCTAGGATTCCTGCTTGGACTACAGGGCGGTTACACTAAATTATCCGATCGGGTAATGTACTACTCGATGATACCCGACCCGATCGGGTAATTGCTAGTGATGTAAAAAAACCGTTTTTTTTTTTTTTTTTTTTTTTTTTAAATAATAATAATTAATATAGATATTGCCAATTTATTATAAGGTATACTTTTGCAATGATATATATATAAAAATAAATAAATAAATAATAAAATAGGCCATATGGTACCAGTATATAGAATGTCCTTTTCAGCCTATTTACAGAAAAAAACTGGCCTCTTTCTTGCACTGAAAGTCTTGTATCTTGAGAATCCATTAAACTTGCGAGAACATGGCTGGGAGCTGACTGCCCATTGTCCAAACCTTCCCAGGACTCTCCCATCCATGCCTCGGATTTTGAATCTCCCACTTAACTATCCTTTAGACCCGCGATGATGACATATTCCCCCCCCCCCACGAGACCATCCATACACATACACATACACCCATATACATATATACCAATATATACATAAATACTTATATACACATTTATATCTATTGTATACCCCATACACATGCATACATCCAGAATTCCAGATACATACGCATGCATACTCACATATATACCTACACAAACTCATACACCTCTATTTCGCCCTTTCATTACCTCCGAGATCATTTAGCACATACAGTAATATCCATACAGCCAAAAGAAACCAATTAAGCACAGACAGAGCAGCAAAGCTAGTATTTATATCCCAAAATGCAAAATTCCAAGAAAGTGAAGTAAAACATGGTGCTACATTGGCTTCGTCAATATCCAAATCTGCAATAAATACCAGTACCTGTGATATTGAAACTATTTGCTTTAATCAATCTAGTGATAATGATTCTTCAATGGAAATAGAATCAGATAATGAAAGTTAAACAGCATTAGGTTAACACAAAGGTTAAAGAAAGAGATGAATATTTATATATTTTTTTTATTTTTCTATTTGGATATATATATTATATATATATATATATATATATAATTTTTAAAGTTCGGGAAGAACCGATTCGCCTCTATTTAAAAGGGCATATCTCAGCGGAAAAACAAAGAAAAAGTGAGAGGAAAGACAGAGGAAAAAGAAAGGGTGGAGGGGACAGTCGAAGTGGAAAAAGACCAAGGACTGCAGGGTCGAGCCCCATCATCCTTGGGTGCTAGGGCCGGGAGGGCGCACGTGAAACCTCCAGGAACAAGCACGTACAAACGAGCACAAAGAGCACTCAAGAGCACGAGCTTAGAACCCCCTTGCGGGGATATATATATATATATATATATATATATATATATATATATATATATATATATATAATATATATATATATATATAATATACAGTACTGGCCAAATTATTAGGAATTTTTTAAAAATTTCATTTTTTGGTATAAAATGTTAAATTAAACCAATTTTAAACGTTGAAAAGTTATTTATTTCTACACAAGAATACATGGTCATTATTTAGCAATAGTTTAGTACTTAGTTTGACCCCCCTTAGCTGCCTTAAGGGCTGCGACACGCTTCGGCATGCCATGAATCAATTTTTGCATAATTCCTTAATACGTGTAGAGTGAAACCAGACTTGAATAAGTCGCTCTATGAGTTGGTGTTTTGTTGTTATCGGCGTTTCATGGATTACGTCCTTTAAAATACACCATAATCTTTCGATTGGGTTCATGTCTGGAGAATTTCCAGCCCATGGGAGCAACCGAACACTATTTTCATGACACCATTTTTTAACCGACTTTGCCGTGTGGCATGGAGCTGAGTCTTGTTGAAAAATCCAACGTCTATTACCATACCATTCCCTTATTTGAGGCAGTAGACGTCTTCTTAGTACTTCTATATACTTGACTTGGTTCATATTCCCCTCAACAATGCTCAAACGACTAGTTCCATGCACAGAAATTGCTCCCCAAACCATGATCTTTTGTGGAAATTTCACCGCTTTCATCAGACACTCAGGCAAAAATTCTTCTCCAGGCCTCCTTCTTACACTTTGAACACGATCGTCAAGCACGGCAATCGTTGACTCATCGGAGAACACCACCTGCAATCAAAGAAAGCCCTGTGAAAGAGTCAGTGCATAGCGTATGAAGTACAGCTAAAACGAAGTACAGTATGACTTGCTGCTTTACAGATATTTTTACTGCAGTTTTATCACGTACTGTAAATACACTTCTATGCATACTGTATTTACTGTATTAACATTCTATTTAATGTTAAATATTATTCTTACCTGTTCCCAATCCTCACTAGTCCAGTTAATGTGTTCCTTTGCCCATGCAAAACGTGCCTTCTTCATAGCCTCAGTGAGCCTGGGCTTCTTCCTTGGGCGGTAGGCTTTGAAGCCGGCAGTTAGAAGCCTCCTGTTGACTGTTCTACGACTAATATTGATGCCATCAGCCGCTAGACTACTGGAAATGTTTTTGCAAGTAGCTCTTCTATTTCTAAGAGACAAAATTGCAATCTGTCTATCAGTTCTTGGAGTTGTTACCCTTTTTCTGCCGCATCTTCCAACCCTTTTGGGGCCTACATTTTCTCCAAATACCATTTTTTTCTTAATACGAAGTACTGACTGTGGTGAAACATGGAGTTTGGCAGCGATTTCCTTTTGTTTAAATGTAGAAGAAGTTAATAAAACCTGTATTTGCCCAATTTTCCGTGGACTCAAGTCATTCTTTCGCCCCATTTTCAAATTCACTTAAAAACTGTAACAAATAATTGCCGAAATTGGGTAAATACACTATTTAAATTAACGGTAGTTACAATGACACGTAAAAGAAAGAGAAACACACCCGCATCGCACGACAACCAAACGACAACTGACGAACAAACACGCTTCGTTCGACTAAAGAATTATGCAAAAAATTGATTCATGGCATGCCGAAGCGTGTCGCAGCCATTATGGCAGCTAAGGTGGGTCAAACTAAGTACTAAACTATTGCTAAATAATGACCATGTATTCTTGTGTAGAAATAAATAACTTTTCAACGTTTAAAATTGGTTTAATTTAACATTTTATACCAAAAAATGAAATTTTAAAAAAATTCCTAATAATTTGGCCAGTACTGTATATATACATATATATATATATATATATATATATATATATATATATATATATATACATATACACATTGGTATTCTTGCCAATCACAATTATATCTATTGTTTTATACCAGTATTATGGATATTATACCAGTACCTGTGATATTGAAACTAGCATATATGCTCTACCCAATCTAGTGATGATTCTTCCATGGAAATGTAGGTTAACAAAAAGGTTCAAAAAAAGGTGAATATTTTCCTTTTCTATCTGGAATATATATACTGGTACTCTTGCCAATCACAATTATGTATATTGTTTGAAACGAGGAAGAATGTTTTATGTTCTAGTTAGAAAATATATATACATATAAAAAATGAGGGTTTGTTTTTCCTTTCTATTATATACTTTTTGCGTGATTCACTTTTTCTAAAAGATGACTATATAGTATATATACTAGGTATAACCGTATAAGCATGGTAGTATAGTAAATTATAGGTAATACTAATATACTTATTAGATTAAAGGAAAAAAAATATGGAATAAGTTTAAAACAATAAAAAACAAAAAAAACAGACTACCTTCGTTTTAAACAAAAAAAAAACGACACAATAAAAAACGACTCACATCACTAGTAATTGCTAAAAAATCGGGTACGGGTAGTAAAAACCAAATTCTAATTTAATTTTAATTTTATTGTTTTGCAGGATTAATAATTCGGAACATCATATTTTACATATTTTTCAATAAAAAGAGAATTTTTTTAATCATCAAAATATTTTATCGAAATGAATACCATCTGTGCTTCTATATAGTATGTATAGTAATTATTTGCTATAAATTATATTGAAATCGGTGAAAAACTTTTGAAAACAATGGAGAAAATGCAATCTGCTTAATAATTTAGAACGTAGTGTACGTGTGTGTGTGTGTGTGTGTGTGTGTGTGTGTGTGTGTGTGCGTGTATATATATGTATGTATGTATGTATGTATATGGAATGAATTTCACAATTAAACACGAAATGAATGAATGCTGCAAACCCACAAGGAAAGAAAAACGATTCCAAGGACTTTCGTGTATTCAGAGCTACACCTCGTCAGGGAATGAAGAGAGAAGGTAAGATGCCCATAAATATATACAACGTAGTGGAAATCAAAGCAATTAGCACATACTTAACAAGAGTTAATGAGAGGCAAAAGGAATTTTAACAAGATATTGTCAATTTTGTACATCCCCGCACTGTTATTGAAATTGTTTTTAAAATGAATAAATGCACATTCTAGAATATTTTTAACAAGCGGTTTAGAACTATCCCACTTGATGCTATGATTACATCTTAAACAAAGCATTGGAATTATTAGCTGTTCTACACGCATATTTATGCTGTTTTACCCTAATATTTAACGTTTTACCCGTTTGGCCTATATATACTGAGTTACATTGTGTACATCCAATCGAATACGCACAACCAACAACATTTTCCGGGCTAATCTTTATTAGCCGTGCTTTAACAGTATTATTATACTTAAAGACTACATTGATGGCAATTGCTTTAAGTACAGTCGGGAGATATTGAAAATTAACATGGTAAGGTAGGCTAAGGATATTTTTACGCTCAAATTCCTTTACAATTACATTATTATAATACCTATTCTTGGCTTTTCTAAGACAGTTATCTAAAAATGAAATAGGATAACATAATTTAGTACCAATATTCATGATATTGCATAATTCGGAATCTAAAAATTCAGGACTGACAACTCTCAATGCTCTAAGAAACATAGCAGAGAAAATAGAGGATTTAATCGAGGGATGATGGTCAGAATAAAAATGCGCACAAGAGTTATTATTAGTAAGCTTGCGATAGACTTCAAATTTGAACTGAATAGAGCATCTCCAAATTTTTAGATCCAGAAAAGATAGGCTTCCATCATTTTCTTTTTCAACTGTGAACTTAATAGATGGGACTAAATTGTTGAGCCTACCAAGAAATAAGTCAACATCCAAATTATTAGGCCAAAGGCCTAAAATATCATCTATATACCTGTATCAAACCAGGTTAAAATTAACAATCGAAGGCGTAAAAATATCCTTATTAAAGCAATTGGCATCAATGTAGTCTTTAAGTATAATAATACTGTTAAATCATGCCGAATAAAGAATAGCCGAGAAAATGTGGTTGGTTGTGTGTATTCGATTGGATGTACACAATGTAACTCAGTATATATAGGCCAAACGGGTAAAACGTTAGATATTAGGGTAAAACAACATAAATATGCATGTAGACCAGCTAATAATTCCAATGCTTTGTTTAACCATATGTATAGATGTAATCATAGCATCAAGTGGGATAGTTCTAAAGCGCTTTTTAAAAACACACACAATATAGAAAGAAATATTCTAGAATGTGCATTTATTCATTTTAAAAACAATTTCAATAGCAGTGCGGGAATGTATAAAATTGACAATATTTTGTTAAAATTCCTTTCGCCTCACATTAACTCTTGTTAAGTATGCTAATTGTTTTGGTTTCCGCTACGTTATATATATTTATGGGCATCTTGCCTTCTCTCCATTTCCTGACGAGGTGTAGCTCTGAATACACGAAAGGCCTTGGAATCGTTTTTCTTTTTCGTTGTGGGTTTGCAGCATATATATATATATATATATATATATATATATATATATATATATATATAATATACATATATATATATATATATACACACAGGGTGAGTCAAAAGTCTCCATACATAGGCAAAATGGTCACTTTATTATGCAATCACTTGTAAGTCACAAAATATGCTCTATGTGGGCACCATTACACTGAATGCACATACGGATGTGTTCCTCCCAGTCATGGCAAACGCACGTTAACACGTCTGGTGTTATGCGTGCACACGCATCACGAATGCGTTCCTTTAAGTGGTCCGTGTTTTGTATTTTCACCTGGTACACCATGGCCTTCAAGTGCCGCCACAAGTTAAAATCAAGGGGGGTGAGGTCTGGGTACCCCGGAGGCCACTCCACGTGACCACGGCGGCCAATCCAGTGACCCGGAAACTGCTGATCGAGCCACTGGGCACGCAGATACCGTAATGGGGTGAAATGGGCTGAAAGTACGCTGGAAATCCCCCGTCCTCGTTCAGCAGGGACGGCATGACTGTGTCTTGCAGCATGTTTAGATACATTTCGGCATTCAGATTGGTGTCAATGAAAAAAGGGCCAACAACTGTGTTGCCCCATATCCCGCACCACATCATCACTTTTCCAGCGCCTTGCGTCTTTGAGAGACTCATCCAGTGCCGGTTGTCATCACTCCAATGACGTACGTTTTGACGATTAACCTCTCCATGAACATAAAAGTTGGCTTCATCTGAAAACAGGATGCCAGCCGAGAACTTGGTGTCTTCGTCCACTTTTGTTCTTGCCCATTCACAGAATTCCAGCCGCCTGTCCGGGACGTCTTCGCTAAGATACTGCAACATTTGTATTGATGCCATCTGTTCTCTTTCATAATGCGGACGATACTCCTTTGGCTGACACCGCATTCTGCAGACATCCGTCGAGTGCTTTTTTTGGGGAGACTCTGCGAACGCTGCCAGCACCATGGTCGCTGTGCCTTCATCGGTGGCTGTTCGTGGACGGCCACTTCTCGGTTGGTCTGCAACACTTCGTCTTCTTGAACTTCTCAATGAGTTTGGTAACGGTGTCGTGTGTGATGTGCGTGCCGTGGACGTGTCTCCTGTTAAAATCCTCGGCAACCTTGCGACAGCTTCCTGATCCTGCCAGAAGAATGATCTCTATACGCTCTTCTTGGGACAAAGGCATCTCAGCACATCCCCTGCAAAAAAAAAAAAAAAAAAAAAAAAAAAAATTATTTATGACCATTTGTCTATGTATGGAGACTTCTGATTCACCCTGTGTATATATATATATATATATATATATATATAATATATATATATATATATATATATATATAGTGATGTAGGTCGCATCCGCGGAACATCCGCACATTTTCTCGCATCCGCACTTTGGACTGCGGATGTCGTGCGGATGTGGACCGTTGAGATAAAATGTCATTAATAAGCGGAAATTATCAAATTCTACTATATTAATAGAACTAGTTCATTGTGCGCAAAAGTGATGCAAGCGACAAGACGAGAGGCTGTTCTTGTATGAAGTTACTCTCTTGCAACCTACTTAGATCCACGTTACAAAGCTAAGTTATTTTCACCTAGTACATTAGAACGAGTTAAATCATCACTTGGCAAAGCAGTTGAAGAGCTTCAATCTCTTGAATCTGTCGCTTCGCCACCCACCAAAAGAATAAAAGTTTCAGTGACAGAACCAACACCTTCAACAAGCAAATCTATCACAGAATCTGTCTCTCAGTTTCTTGAGTCAAGCAGCAATGACGAGACCTACGCGATGTCAAAAGATGTAGTAAAAATGATCGAGAGCTATCACCAAGAAAAACGCCTGGCTGCATGTGACAATCCTATTAGTTGGTGGAAAAATACGCAGAATATCTATCCATACTTGAGTAAACTTGCAAGGAAACATTTAGCCTGTCCTCCAACAAACGTACCAAGCGAGAGATTATTTAGCAGTGCTGGATTAATATATGATGAAAAGAGAAACAGACTGGCAGCAGAAAAGGCAGAAAAATTAATGTTCCTTAAGCATAACCTTCCTATAATTAAGTTTGAACATTAAACGATGAACATCTTAGTTTGCTTTATTTGAATTACTCATTTATAAATATGCCTAATAAAACTTTAAACTTAATATAAATAGCTATCAAGCTAATTAAAGATCTCTTTCTATAAGGGTGGAGGTTGGGGAAAGAGGTCGGTGGGGTGCATTTGAGTTGGGTTCACGTCCCGCATCCTGGTAACACAATTATGGTTTCTAATTGTGGCTGAAACTCAACAAAATATAACGAATTTATTTGCAGACGAATTCACTAATTGATTTCTATATTAGTTAGATGCTTGATATTATTTTATATGTTCAGAGAAAAGTACAGCAATTATTGTACAATTAATCAATTATACTACATTATAGCTACAGCTCTCTCTATATAATAACTTATTATATACGTTAAACACAACAAATCTCGAATATATCCTAAAAAATAACGAAAATATAGACATCCGCATCCGCGGATGTTGAAATCAAACATCCGCATTCGCGGATGTGAAAAAAATGACATCCGCTACATCACTAATATATATATATATATATATATATATATACCTTATGAACTGTATGTTGTTTCGTGTGTTGGTCTCTCTTCACACGGAGGTCAAGCTGGTGGCCCCGCCTCTAGGTCTGGCCTGGTGGAGGAGCGAGTTGCTTTCTTGCGCTCTCCACCGTACATAGCCAGGCACGCCCGGCTCATCTGGTACTGTCCTGAGCCAGGCATCCAGTCTTTTCTTGAAGACTTCAACTTTGACCCCCGTTACGTTTCTGAGGTCCTTAGGAAGCTGGTTGAAAAGTCTTGGCCCCCTGACAACCAAGCTATTTTCCTTCAGGGTTGAGGAGGTCCCTTGTCGTGCTTTTAATTTGGGAACACTACACATTCTGCCTTTCCTATTTTCCAGTGTTGTTTGAATGGTAATTGGGTTTAGTTTTAGGTTTGGTACCAGTTTTTCGATCATTTTCCATATGTAGATTATGATGTACCTCTCTCTTCTTCTTTCCAGTGAGTACAGATTTAGTTTACGTAGTCTTTCCCAGTAGTTGAGTTCTTTGCAGCCATCAATCTTGGCTGTGAAATGCCTTTGCGTTTCTTCTAGTTTATTAGTTTCTTCCTTTTTATATGGGGACGTCAAAACTGAGCAGTATTCAAGTTTTGGTATAATCAGTGTTTTTAGCAGGGGAATCATTACTGTCCTGTCCCTTCTCTTGAACGTTCTTAGAACCTGTCCGGCGACTCTTTTTGCTTTATTTATCGCTATCTGATTTTGTGTTTCGAATTTCGCATCATCTGTCATTATTATCCCGAGATCAATCGCTTTCATGCTTCTCTGAATTTCCTGTCTATCTGGAGCATAATATGCAGTCTGTTTAAGTTCTTCTTTTCTACCATATCTCAAGAGCTGAAATTTCTCGGCGTTGAATGACATGTTGTCTTCTGACCATTTGTATATTTTGTTCGTGTCCCTCTGCAAGGCCTCCACGTCATGTACATCGCTGATTTTTCTGCTGATCTTTGTATCGTCTGCAAAGGATGTTACTATACTATTGCTGTTTACTCCGCTGTCTATGTCTGTTAGCATGATAATGAACAGGAGTGGGGCCAGTACTGTCCCTTGTGGTACTGAGCTGCGTACTTCCGATTCTGATGATGATATACCTTGAATTTTGACGACCTGCAGACGATCACTAAGGAAGTTGTAGATCCATTTTCCCACTTTGCCTGTTATTCCCATGTCTTTAATTTTATGTCTATTATACCATGGTCACATTTATCGAAAGCTTTAGCAAAATCTGTGTATATAACATCGTAGTTGTCATTGCCTTCCAATGCATCTAGGATATTGTTGTAGTGCTCTATTAGTTGTGATAGGCATGATCTACCTGATCGGAATCCATGCTGATTTTCGTTGAATCTTTCCCGTGTCTCCAGGAAATCATAAATTTTCTCTCTAACTATTCTTTCAAATACTTTGGTGAGGTGGGACGTCAATGACACTGGTCTATAGTTCTTTGCTTGAG
The DNA here is from genome assembly GCA_023014485.1 of Bathynomus jamesi. Taxonomy (NCBI): domain Eukaryota; kingdom Metazoa; phylum Arthropoda; class Malacostraca; order Isopoda; family Cirolanidae; genus Bathynomus; species Bathynomus jamesi. The sequence goes on along the minus strand of JAJOZX010003728.1, from coordinate 13,823 downwards.
ATCTGTCCCCTCCTTTATATATAGGGACAATGTTTGCTCTTTTCAAGATGCTCGGTATTTCCCCAGTGTCTAGGGATCTTCTCCATATCCAGTATAAAGGTGTAGCTATTTCATTTTTACAGTTTTTAATCAATAATGCGTTCCAATTGTCCGGACCTGCAGCTGAATGTAGTTTCATTTGTCTATAGCTCTCGCTACATCTTCTGGTGTAAACTCAAAGTCTGTTATATACTCTCCTTGCAATTCCTCTTCAAAGAATGCATTTATGTCAGGTATCGCTTTGTCACTTTTTGGGGTACTGAAAACTGATTCATATTGAGCTCTCAATGTATCAGATATTTCTTTTGGATCGTCGGTTAGTTCATTATTTCCCGTCCTTAAGGGCCCAATAGCGGCGCGCGTTTTTGTTTTCCTTTTTGCATAGCTATAGAAGTATTTTGGATTTTCCTTTATTGCTTCTACCGCCTTTTCCTCTTCCCTCTCTGTATGGTCCTTAATCAGGGCTTGTATTTCCCTATCGATACCCTCCAGTTTTTCTTTTATTATTTTCCTGCCATTATCTCCGCAGTTTCCTAACTTCGCCTCCACTCTCTTTCTTTTGCGGAATAGTCTTCTCTTTTGCCTTTCTAGCCAGCTCCTCTTTCCTTTTGGCTGTGATTTCGGAGCATATTTTTCTAAAATTCTCAGCGTTTTTTCCTCCAAGTTGTTAGCATTTCTTCAGTTGTTTTATTCTCGAAAATTGTTCTCCATTCTATTTGGGCCATGTGCGATCTGATTGCTTCCCAATTTATAGTCTTCGAGTTTAAGTTAAAGGCCCCGAATTTACTTCTTTCCACAATATGTGTATTGTCTTCTAATGCTGCCATCATATTTGTTGATATCTCGATTAAGTTGTGGTCTGAGATAATGGTTGGGGTTATTTTTATATCAGCAATCAAGTTCGTGTTATTCGTGAATACCAGATCCAGGCAGTTATTTTTTCTGGTATTTTCTGTTATCTCCTGTGTCAGCATAAACTCGTTTGTGAGAGCCATCAACATTTTTGCTTGTTCCTGATCTTCTCTTGTGCCCCCCTTGTCCTGGTGAATATATATATTCCTATTCACCTTTTTGTATTTTATAAATGGGAAGTTAAAGTCTCCGCAGATCATTATATTGGGGGATGGAGGGTTTATGGCCTTTATTAGCTTTCTAATGTCATCAATGGCCTCCGAGAATTTTTCGGTTGGGGTGCTTGGAGGTCTATAGATGACTATTACTATCAAGTTTAGTTTTTCTATTTTCACTGCTAGGAGTTCCACATAGCTGTTTGATTTACTTATTATCGTCTCTGTCATATGACCTTCCTGTACATATATAGCACAGCCACCTTTCCGTCTCGTCGTTCTATCCGCTCTTAGTAAGTTGAAGCCCTCTATATTTATCTCTTTCTTATCAATACAATGTTCGCAGTTTTCACAATTTCCTTGGCAATCTTTAAGATGAGTTTCTGTGAGGCATGCGATGTCCGCCCTTGTTTCGTCCATAAATCCTTTCAGGTACGAAACCTTATTGAGTGATTGGTTTGGTCTTATTCCTTGAATATTAGCCAGGACAATTTTTATGTTCTCTGTTTTTCGTTGCCCCTTGTGCATTTCAAGTTCGTTTTCCTTCGATATCGCTTGATTCGTTGCTCTATGATCCTCCGAAAGAGATCCGTTTCCTCCTACTTGTATTGGTAGCTTCTTGCCCGGTAGCGATTTGGCTCGGGGGTTTCCAGCTGTGTCAACTGCATGTGGATGACATTTAGCATTCGTAAGGTGTCTGAGATGTTGAAAAAATTTTCTTGTTCGCTTATTGTGTTCCTATTGTTGTTCCTATTGTTATTTTTATTCCTATTGTATTTCATTGTAAACTTTTTCCTTTGTTCGTTGAGTCCGTCGGGAGATGTTGATAGTAGCATTTATTCCCGAATTTGCAGGTTCCGTATTTTGCGTAAGTTCTGCAAATGTCCGGGTGGTAGAATTTACATCCGTCTCCAAATTTACAATGACCATTATTATAGAAGAAATTGCATATTGGGGGATGTTCATATATACATTGTCCTCTTTTAAATCTGCAATTATCTTTTATATAATACCTGCATATAATTCCTTCCCCATATTTACTCTTGGCTTTTGTTTTTTGCTCCTTATTGGGGGACAGTTTTACTTCGTTTACTTGACTGCCCTCTTGTCTTGTCCTATTTGTGCTAGTTGTGTTTGTGTCCTTCGTTGCCCTTATGCTGTGTGTTGTCTTTACACTCTTTGTCGCCTGTGTGTTTTCGGCCTCATTTTGTGACGGTATTTGAATTCTTTCTATTTCGCCTTTCTCCGTTTCTTCCGTTTTCCACTGTTCTTTGTTTCCACTTTCCTCTTTCATTCTCTTCTCGTAGTCTCTTTCTGCTTTAAATACCGTAAAAGAGTTTAATTCGGTCAAGCAGTTCTCGCAGAAAAATTTTATTCCATTAAACTGCTTTGCGTTCGTTATAAGGGAGATTTTTTCATCTCCCCATTCTAGGCATTTAAAATCAAAAAGTAGCTGACAAAAATCGCACCTGATCGCCTCTGTCTCAGCTGTTGCAGCTTTACAGATACCACAGAGTTGCATGTATGCATTAATTTCCATGTTGGTGAAGTGACTCAAAAAGGGGGTATTATGGGAGGTATTGGGTGGGGGATGACTCAAGCTGTGTGAGGGAAAGAATTTTCCGTTACTCCAGGGTAGGGGATGTGGCACGCTGTATACTTCTCACTGATTGGTCCTCTCGACTGTGGCTGCGGGGGATAATGGGGGGATATTTGCGGGCACTTCAAAAAACAAAACTTTCCTCACAAAGAGACTCGGAAAAATAACAAAAACAAATGCTGTATATATTAATTCACTTTGATTTTATTACTTTTTTGTATATATATGTGTGTATATATATATGTGTGTATATATATATGTGTGTGTATATATATATGTGTGTGTATATATATATGTGTGTGTGTATATATGTGTATATATGTATATATGTGTATGTGTATATATATATATATATATGTATATATATATATATGTGTATATATATATATATATGTATATATATATGTGTGTGTATATATATATATGTGAATATATATATATATATATATATATATATATATATATATATATATATATATATATATATATATGTGAATATATATATATATATATATGTGAATATATATATATATATATGTGAATATATATATATATATATATATATGTGAATATATATATATATATATATATATATATATATATATATATGTGAATATATATATATATATATATATATATATATATATATATATATATATATATATATATATATATATATATAACTGCAATGACCACGCAGTATATTAATGTATAGAAACGACGTAAGTATAGAGGAGCGTTCTGCACACGAGGAAGAGAAATAACGAACAAATGAAAAATGAGGTAACCGCCCGGGAATCGAACCCAGGATCTTCCGATTGCCGGTCAGACATGCTATCCACTACACCACGGGCCTCGATCAGTCAGAAGTCGTAATTCTCCTACATAGGGCAGAAACCAATGCGTGGTCATTGCAGTTAAATGTACATATGCAGTTAAATGTGTGTATATATATATTATATATATTATATATATATATATATATATATTATATGTGTGTGTGTGTGTGTAGTGGTTATCATATCTGACCGGCAATCGGAAGATCCCGGGTTCGATTCCCGGGTGGTTACCTCATTTTTTCATTTGTTTCGTTCTCTCTCATCTTGCGCGGTATATCCTATACAAGCGTCGTTCTTTACGATATATATATATATATATATATATATATATATGGGAATGAACTCAGAATGGTCCCCTGAGTTTTTTATGATACACACAGACAGTGCATGGAACAAGGAACTCTTCTGGGATAATTAAATCCACTATAGTCCGAATAAGTAATGGTAAATGACAAATACCATAGTTTTTCTTTTTCATGATGCTAGCCCGACGTGGGCAACGGGTCACTCGCAAAGAGGTCCCATAAATATAGCTTCCCTCACCAGCTATCTGCAAAGCAGACAGGATCCAGCTTTGGGACATGGATCTAGGGTAAAGCACCTAGCCATGCTACATTTAGAACCTCAATATAAGCAAAAGACTCGCTGCCTTCACGTCAGATTGAATGCATCAAAGAAAAAGGGGTAACTATTATATTTTTAGCCAAAAACGAAAACTTAAACCTCATCTGGCAGAATTGAGCGTCCACTTTTCAAGTTTTAAGTTTTGGTTTTTGGCTAAAAATATAATAGTTACCCCTTTTCTTTTTCTTTGATGCATTCAATCTGACGTGAAGGCAGCGAGTCTTTGCTTATATTGAGGTTCTAAATGTAGCATGGCTAGGTGCTTTACCCTAGATCCATGTCCCAAAGCTGGATCCTGTCTGCTTTGCAGATAGCTGGTGAGGGAAGCTATATTTATGGGACCTCTTTGCGAGTGACCCGTTGCCCACGTCGGGCTAGCATCATGAAAAAGAAAAACTATGGTATTTGTCATTTACCATTACTTATTCGGACTATAGTGGATTTAATTATCCCAGAAGAGTTCCTTGTTCCATGCACTGTCTGTGTGTATCATATATATATATATATGTGTGTGTGTGTGTATATGTATGTGTGTGTATATATGTGTGTGTATATATATATATATGTGTGTGTGTGTGTGTGTGTATATATATGTGTGTGTATATATTAGTGATGGATCGAGTGGTCGGTTTTTCACAACCGCGGTTGCGGTTGTGTTTGCGGTTGTCGAATTTTTCCAACCGCGGTTGCGTGCGATTTAGCCACACTTGGTACATAATATATACTAAATAGTATTTATTTAGTAAATACCTTATGTTGAACACAAGTTTTGCAATACACCGCTACCGCTATTTGTGTGTTGCAAAACTTGTGTTCAACATAAGGTATTTACTAAATAAATACTATTTAAATGAAGTATATTCTAAACTTACATAGCTATTATGAAAGAATAGGTCAAATTAATTAAAACCATATTTTGCACTAAGTGTGTTACCAGGATGAGGGACGAGGACCCATCGCACTGTTCATCCCACCTACCACTTTCCCCAGCCTCCACCCATTGGAAAGTTATGGATTATTATTCATTTGAAAAACTGATGTCAAACTTAATGACAGGCAGTGTGAATTTCAAGAATAATATTTTTGCTGCATTTTCACCTTTCAAGCGGCAACGCCTCTCATCGTACAACGTTCCCGCTCCACTGAAGAGCTTTATTGACTATTGTACTAAAGGCGATTTTAGTTTGAAGAAAATTAAATAAAAATAAATGTTACTTCATGGAGCTCACAGAGTAATAACTTAGAGCGCAGTTTAAACCAATTTTACTACGGCAGCCGTATGACGTCACGTTTAAGCACGCATAAGGAGACCCATCATTTTCTTTTTAAAAAAGAAATATTTCTAATTAACCTAAAATTAAAATTAACTAAGCTTTTACAACCGCAACCGCACTTATGGAACGGCGGTTGCGGTTACGGTTGCGGTTGTGAATTTTTGTGCGGTTGTAGTGCGGTTGCGGTTGCGGTTATTCGATCCATCACTAATATATATATTATATATATATATATATATACGTATATACGTATATACATATATATATATACATATATATACAGGGTGTCCCAGAATTAACTATCTATTTCAATGAAATCGGACAAATTTTTTAAAAACACACTTTTATTTATGTTTATCATGTTTAATATGTGTTAAGAATGTATAAATTTCTAAAATTTTTTCATAATTTTATTTTCATAATTTTTTCATTATCTGGTCCAATGAAAGACCGTCTTAAGTCATAGAATGGCAAAGAGACTCTCCAAAAGTTAACGTGTGGCTTGGAATGACCAAATCCAAAATTTATGGCCCATTCTTCTTTGCGGAGGCAACTGTAACAGGTACCGTCTACCTTGATATGCTTCAGCAGTTTCTCGAACCACAGCTTCTTGATGATGGCATTCTTGATAATGTGTTTCAACAAGAAGCATTGATCTTTTGGCGATAAACCTTTGTTTTTATGAAACCCCATGCAAAAATCCAGGGGTGTCAAATCCGGAGAACGCGGAGGCCAAGGTCGAGGTCCTCCACGTCCAATCCACCGATTCGGAACGCGTCTGTTGAGGTATTCTCGAACAATTAGAGCATAATGACATGGTGCTCCATCTTGTTGAAACACAACATTATCAAGAATGCCATCATCAAGAAGCTGTGGTTCGAGAAACTGCTGAAGCATATCAGGTAGATGGTACCTGTTACAGTTGCTTCCGCAAAGAAGAATGGGCCATAAATTTTGGATTTGGTCATTCCAAGCCACACGGTAACTTTTGGAGTCTCTTTGCCATTCTATGACTTCAGACGGTCTTTCATTGGACCAGATAATGAAAAAAATTATGAAAATAAAATATGAAATTTTTTAGAAATTTATACATTCTTAACACATATTAAACATGATAAACATAAATAAAAGTGTTTTTTTTTTAAATTTGTCCGATTTCATTGAAATAGATAGTTAATTCTGGGACACCCTGTGTATGTATATATATATATATATATATATATATATATATATATATATATATATATATATATATATATATATATATATATATATATATATAATAACAGGGTGGTGCAAAAGTCTGGACCCATACATAGGCGGTTTATATGGAAAAAAGTGTGGCCTGCAGGAAGTTATTATGAAATGAAATTTAATTAACCATACACCAGTGACTAAATTATATTAAATTTAACGTTCTAGTTCAGAATTTACAATAAGTGTTCGAATTGATGTCCATCTTCTTCCAAACACTTTTCTACTCGGTTGACACAAGACCTTTGCACATTTGTAAGCATAGTAATATTCGTTCTTATGGCTTCAGTTTTGTTGTGATGTTATCCTTTAGCGCTTGTATTGTTCTTGGTTTGTTAACGTAAACCACTGATTATAAAAATCGAAAGATATTTTTTTATATAGTAAATTGCCAATGGGTCCAGACTTTTGCACCACCCTGTATATATATATATATATATATATATATATATATATATATATATATATAATATATATACTAGTACAGTTCCCGTCGCTTCGCTGACGGTTAGACAGGCTAAACTACAAAAAAAGAACCCAGCCGTGAAAATTTTGAGCTTCACATTGTGTCAACATTTCTGAATCTGGTATCTCCCAAAACCTCCTCACCCCCATTCATACAACTTGGGAGCTAACCCCCTCCCCATTACCCCACCCATCCCCCATTACCCCACCCCCACCCTTCCCCATTGCTGAACTACAGAAAAGAACAGTCATGAAAATCTTGAGCTTCACATGGCCGCCCGTAATACAATTTCTGAATTTTTTTCTCACAATTTCTGAAAGTGTGACGGACAGACGGACAGCTCTCTTATTATAGTATATATATGTATATGTATATATATATATATGTGTGTGTATGTATATATATATATGAATAGAAACGACATATATATATATATATATGAAAATTATTTCACGAAAGTAACACGTGAAAAATATTTATGATGAATAAAACCACGAAGGAAAGGAAACACAAAAAGGTGCTCAAGCGCTTTCGTCTAATGTCATCCTCAGGAACACAAGTACATAAAAGGTTACGGCCTATATATAGGTTACAGAAAGAAAAAAAAAATTAAATAAATAACATACACAAACATATATATATATAAACATATCTACACACACACACACACACACATATATATATATATATGCAATAAACAGAGAAGTAAAAATAAAAATTAAAAATTAAAGGATTAACAAAGAGGCATACAGATTTGTAAGGAAAAATATCGATTTTTAGCACAAGATCAAATGAATTATAAAAATACAAATTTATACTGGAAATCTGCCCGGGTTTTAACACTTTGCCTTTTATAGTAAAGTTTCGATATATATAAAAATAAAATGAAGATTAAAAGTTAATAAAGTAGCATACAAGTTTACCAAAGATTTAGCGTCCTACCCTTTTTATCTAAATCTGTTTTGAAGGAATTCAAAACAACAGGATCGAGTTGAAAAAGACCTTTGCTTATGTTGGAGTTATTTGAAAGTTGGATAATGGCAGACTCAAGAATATTTCTATTAACAATGTTGCTAGAGTGAAATAAAACTGAAGCATTATTCCAGTCAATACAGTGGGATATAACTGACAAATGGACAAAAAGAGCACTGGACAACTGTCCTGTTCTAACGGAATTGATGCTGTTTTATACGTGTGTGCAAATCCTTTCCCGTCTGACCTATAATGCCTGAATTATTGGTAGGGCTATTTTTTACTATGATATTTTTCACAATATTGTTATATGAAAATACTACATTAATATCCAAAAGTTTAAGTACATTAGCAATGCCTAAAAAGCCCGGGAAAAATGGAAGTACTAAAATATTTTTTGACAAAGTACGAGTGTTATTATTGACACGATAGAAAGTTTGTTTTGCCTTGTTGAGACAAGATTCCATAAACGCAGATGGATAACACAGATCACTTCCAATACCGTTGATTTTTTCCAATTCGGCATCGATGTATTCCGGACTGGCGATCCTAAGGGCGCGGAGAAACATTGATGAAAAAATGGCCTTCTCAGTGGGGGGGTCATGTCCCGAGTAAAAGTGTACGTAGGACAAATTGTTTGTTGTTTTCCGATAGATACTAAACTTAAAACCTGGGCTTTCCCTATGTACACGCACATCCAAAAATGGGATTGATTTGTCTTGTTCCACTTCTAAAGTAAACTTAATGGAGGAGACTTGATCATTTAACTGAAGGAGGAAGTTATCCAGGTCACGATTCATGGGCCAGATACACAAAATATCGTCGACGTACCGCAACCAAGGGATGCCAACCCCAGGATTCTCGGAATGTAAGTAATTTCGAAAAACTCCATATAAATATTGGAGAGGAGGGGCGATAAGGGGTTGCCCATGGCCATCCCAAACACTTGTTGATAATACTCGTTATTGAAAGTGAATTTACAGTCTTTGATGCAAAGCTTAATAAGTTCCAAAACAATGTGTGAAGGTAGTGGCAGGTCATACTTATGTAATTCTTGGGAGAGAAAGTCAAGCATATCATCAATCGGCACTTTTGTAAACAATGAACAAACGTCAAAACTGATCAATCTATCGTTAGTTTCAGTACGTGCATTATTCAATTTTTCAGTAAGATCCATGGATTTTTTTACATGTGAATCAGAGATAGTTCCGAGAATGGGGGACAAGACTTTGACAAGCCATTTGGAGAGCTTATAAGTAATAGAGCCCACCGAGCTAATAATAGGGCGCATAGGGTTGCCAGGTTTGTGGATTTTAATAAGACCGTAAAGGTAGGGCAGAGAAGGTGAAGTGGACATGAAAAGCGGAATTAAGTCCTTATGATCTTTGAGAATGCGTTTCAAGCCACTATTAAATGATTTGATGACGTCATCCTGCGAGTTCTTCCTAAGTTTGGTGTATGTGGCGGGTTCCTGGAGAAGCTCGTTCATCTTTCCGATGTAGTCCACTTTGTCCATAATAACTATGGTGTTAGCCTTGTCTGCTTTAGTAATATGGAGCTCCCCATCTTTTTTTAATTGTGAGAGGCCATCGCGAAAACGTTTAGGAAAGTTATCTTCGTAATTACCATTCGCCGCACTATAAACGAGGCCTTTAACTATGTTAAACAAATACTGAGGGAGATTACACTGTTTTTCAAAACACGCGAGACTATAACAAATTTGTAAAGCCGAAGGTTTTTTAACAATAAAAAAGGACATACCATATCCAAGGGCACTTTTTGCATCGTCACTAATGTTTTTCGAAGAAAGGTTCAAAACACACTTTGAGCTTGCTTTTTTACTCCACTGACTATTTCGAATGAGACTTAATTTTCCATTAAAAAATGTTACGAAGTGAAGTAGTTCTCCGACGCAACTCGTAAATTTCATCAAATAAAGGTTGGATCCACGGTTGGGGAATAACGGTTACAAAATTATGTTTGGCGATGTTTAAATTTTGAAGGCGGACCACTCATTTTGTCTGGTGACTTCAATGTTTCTTTAAAATTAATCTGCTGAAGTTTTGAACGGATGGTCGTCAATTTGTCTGAGCGATCGGAAGCAGGGATTTGGGAAGAACTTGCTCCTCTAGACAATTAGAAAGAAACTTTCGTCGGATACGAATTGCATGCCCCTTCATTAATGTAGAAGAAAACACGGACACAAACGGAGACAAGCGAGGGAACAGCAAGCCGAAGGAACGCGTGGTGTTCATTATATGAAAATTATTTCACGAAAGTAACAAGAGCTTCTCCAGGACCCCGCCACATACAGCAAACTTAGGAAGAACCCGCAGGATGACGTCATCAAATCATTTAATAGTGGCTTGAAACGCATTCTCAAAGATCATAAAGACTTAATTCCGCTTTTCATGTCCACTTCACCTTCTCTGCCCTACCTTTACGGTCTTATTAAAACCCACAAACCTGGCAACCCTATGCGCCCTATTATTAGCTCGGTGGGCTCTATTACTTATAAACTCTCCAAATGGCTTGTCAAAGTCTTGTCCCCCATTCTCGGAACTATCTCTGATTCACATGTAAAAAATCCATGGATCTTACTGAAAGATTGAATAATGCACGTACTGAAATAACGATAGATTGATCAGTTTTGACGTTTGTTCATTGTTTACAAAAGTGCCGATTGATGATATGCTTGACTTTCTCTCCCAAGAATTACATAAGTATGACCTGCACTACCTTCACACATTGTTTTGGAACTTATTAAGCTTTGCATCAAAGACTGTAAATTCACTTTCAATAACGAGTATTATCAACAAGTGTTTGGGATGGCATGGGCAACCCCTTATCGCCCCTCCTCTCCATATTTATATGGAGTTTTTCGAAATTACTTACATTCCGAGAATCCTGGGGTTGGCATCCCTTGGTTGCGGTACGTCGACGATATTTTGTGTATCTGGCCCATGAATCGTGACCTGGATAACTTCCTCCTTCAGTTAAATGATCAAGTCCCCTCCATTAAGTTTACTTTAGAAGTGGAACAAGACAATTCAATCCCATTTTTGGATGTGCGGGTACATAGGGAAAGCCCAGGTTTTAAGTTTATATCTATCGGAAAACAACAAACAATTTGTCCTACGTACACTTTTACTCGGGACATGACACCCCCACTAAGAAGGCCATTTTTT